>JADGIZ010000307.1:0-16303 GCA_027604665.1 Polyrhizophydium stewartii | reverse complement strand
CCCCCGCCCGCCGCACCTGCCCGCCAGGACCGTCAAGGGTCACTTTGGCTGCGTCAACGCTGTCGCCTTCAGCCGCGGATCGGGCTCGCTGCTCGCCACCGGCGGCGACGACTGCCGTGTGCTGGCAAGTTGTCCGCCGCCCAGCGGGGGATCCATCGGCCACCGTCATTCTCGCCGGCGTCGTGCGCTGACGCTGCTGCATCTGCCCACCCCCTTGGCGCAGATATGGCAGTCCTTCAGAAGCCTCGGCGAGCAATGGCGGCCCGCCATGGTGCACTCTGGGCACATTTCCAACATATTCTGCCTGCAGTTCGATTCCTCTGGTCAGCACCTCCTCTCGTCGGGCAACGATGGCTTCCTGATCCGTTACGACGTCGAGCGTGTCGCAAGCTTCTCGGACCTGATTGCATCGCGCCCGCCGTCACAAGGATCGCTTCCGCCGAGCCGCCTGGGCGATCCCTCCGCGCCAATGTCCGCCCGCTCCCGCTCGCGCGTGCATTCATCCGGGCCTGACGGCCAGCTTGGCTTCTCGGGAAGGGACCTCATAAGCGCGCACGAGTCTGCCTGCCTGCGCTTCTCGATTGATCCGACAAACGACAACGTCGTGCTCTCGTCTGGTCAGGATGGCCGCATCCGACTCTGGGATCTACGCAAGGGCCGCGACACCCCCGCCGCACAGTTTACCGCACGCCGCCGGATTGCGCAGAACTCGGTCGACTTCAACCCCGCCGCCCCGACCTTGTTCATCACCGCGGACGAGGGTGGCGGAGTACACCTTTACGACATGCGCATGGCATTTGCAGGAAGCCCGATGCGGGACACGTCCGTCATGCGTGTATGTCTCTCGAATCTATACCCCAAGTACCAGCTAGATCGCCTTCGCTGACACGAGTGCTGCTGTGCTCACTGTTGCGGCCTCAGTTCACGACGATGCTCGCACGCAGCGTGCGCTCTTGCCGCTCGTCGGATATCACCTCGGCTGTCTGGCGCCAAGACGGCAGCTGCTTTGTCGCATCTGTTCAGCGCTGGTTCCCGACACTCTATACCCCCGCTGATCCTCATCCGATCTACGTCTTCGACACTGGTGCACATGCAGATCAGAGCTTTAGGTCGTATGCGACCGTCAAGACAGCGTGCTTCTCTAGCGACACCCTCGGCGGCGAGTTTGTTGTTGCAGGAAGCGACGACTTTTCTGCTTATGGATGGTCCGTGCCTCCCATCGCTGAGCTGCGCGAGGCTCGCAGCTACTACGACCGCCGCAGCCCTTGCGACCCAGAAAAGATTGGTGCGTCAATAGAGCGCTCTCGAGCATCGCCCCTGGATATTTTGCTGACTCCTGGAGCCATATTGCGCAGTGTTTGGATTCAAGAACACTCGCATTGCACCTGCGATGGCGTCCGGAGCCGACTTTTGTCTGCGCGGTCACCGCAGCCTCGTCAATACTGTGGCTGCACATCCCACCCTGCCGATGCTCGTCACGGCCGGTGTCGAAAAGTGCTTCCGGGTCTTTACGCCCAGCCATGCCGACGATCCGGCCCAGGCAGACACCGCGGCACAAACACACGAGCCAGAAGAGCCGATGCCTACGCCGTCTCTTTCATCTTTCCTGCTTGGCGTGCACTCGTCGCCCGAGTCGACCGAGGAAGATCGCTCTGTCCTTGCATATTTCGACTTTCTGGTGCGCATCCGAGGCATTCCCGTCAATCGCTGGGCTACAGCAGGTGCGCAGCGGCTGACATCTCTGCGCGACAGATCTCGACCCAGGCGGCCATGGACGACGAAAGCATATGGCGCGACGACGACCGCGCCTCGTCTGATGAAGGCGACAGTAACTCGAGCACAAGCGGGACGACGACAAGCAGCGACGCCGACAGTGAGCAAAGCGGCGACGAGAGCATCAGCGCCAACGACTCCACTGCAGACCAAAGTAACGGCAACGGCGGCGACGAGCCGGACTCTGTCGCTCGGCCTCCGAGCAGCAGCAACGCGGCGCAGCCGCATCGGAGGTCTTTCCGTGAAGGCACGGCCAGATCGGGCCTGTCTTCGGCAGAGGCCGCAGGCGATGGGGCACCCGATGCAGATGCAGAGCATCCGCTGGCAAGCCTCACACGGTCGCAGCAGCAGGCCCTCATGCGCGAGTACGAGCGCGTGGCGTTCCAGGACAGCGACTATGAGTGGTGGATCGACAACGAGGACGACGGTGCCGATGGCGACGACAACGGCGGAGGCGGCGGCGGCGGTCGAGATCCGCTGTACGATCATTACGGCGATGCGCCGCCCAACGACTGCCACAGCATCCACAGCCTGACAGCGAGCAGCGACGACGCCGGCGAAGTGCGGGAAAACGTGCCTCTGCGAGTCCGGCGGCGCAGAGAGCCAGGATCGGGCGGGAGTAGTGCCGAGGGCCGCAATGTGCGGCGGCAGACCCAGCGGCCACGGATCGAATGAAGCGAGCGCCGTCTTCCCCGCAAAGCCACAAGCTCCGCCATGCTCGAACGCGCAGCGACTGTACCCGCGCACGGCGTTGGCAGCGGCTGCGTTCTCTTTGTCGACGGCGGGAGGTGTGTTTGCGGTGTGGCCGCCGCTGGTGTGCGTGCAGGAGCTGCGGGGTGTCGACATGGTGTGGGCCTGCGTCGGGCGAGCTTGTCGGCCCGCGAACGAGTCCGAACGACCGCGTCCGGACACGACGATTGAGTCGACGCCCGCACTGCGTGGTGGGCAAGGAAGCTCATCCAGCACTGCGCCGGCGCACCGCAGCAAAGTCGTCTCTGGCGGAAGTGACAGGAGCCTGCGCTTGTTCTCGAGCAGCCTGGTGCGCGGCCGCAAGGCAGACACGGCCGAGCTCAAGTCGTCGCGCGGGCACGACTTACCCATCACGGCGCTCGCCCTCCATGTGAGTTGCTCGCCCGTCGGCCAAGCACGCACGGACGTGCGCGGCTATTGTGCGCGCATAACTCTAACTTGGACGTTGTGTCGTGCGAGCAGGGCCAGCGCCTCGCAACGGGGTCTGAAGACCAGAAAGTGAGGCTGGTCGACGCAGACTCGCTCGAGGTCGGCTCGGTCGTGTTTCGGTCGACGCTGGGTGTCTGCCACCTCGAGTTCAGTCCAGACGGCGCATGGCTTGCCGTTGCCGCGCAGTGAGTGCCTCCTTTGCTTGCGAGTCAGCACATGCCGGCCGCACTGACGGCCGCTCACGCGCACCAAGGGACGGCGACGTGCATCTAGTCAATGTCGCCGACACAACGCGCACGATTGTGCTCGAGGGACACACGAGCATTGTCAAGTCGGTCGCGTTCAGCCCGCTCGACGCGCGCATCGTCGTCACGTCTGGGGCGGACGGTACGGTCCGCGTGTGGAAGCTCGCGTTCGCCAGCGCGCCGCTGGAAACCGGCGAGGCGGACGCCAGCGATGCCGACAAGGATTCGTTCGAGTGCGTCAAGATCCTGCGCGACACGATCGACAGGATCCCCACCGACTCGGGCCTTCTTTCCCGTATCGCATGGCACCCGAGTGGAAAGTATTTTGCCGTCTGCGGAAAGCGCAAGGGTGAGGAGTGCGTGCAACCCGCTGCCGCTACAACTCATGCTAATCGCTGATCACACTCGAGCAGAGATTGTCTTCATCAAGAATGGCACCTGGGATATCTTGTACCGTATTCGCGGCCACGATGTGAGTCGCTGGATGCCATGACGCTGCATCCCCCAGCAGCACGCAGTCTGACCACCCACTTGACCGACAGGACCACTCAATCTTGACCTTCTCGCCAAACGGAATGTACATTCTCTCGGCCGGCGGCAGCGGCATTGTTTCGATTTGGCGTCACGAGTCGGACAGAGACCAGCCAATTGTCAGGTGTGCATGCCACTTTGCAGATCGCAAAGGCAGGCTGCGCTCTCTCGGTTGCTGACTTTTGTGTTACTGGTGGATACAGCGAGAAGCACTCGTCGGTCGTCACGGGCGTGCAATGGCACCCCAAGGCCAACGATCTCGTCATGGTGCGCCTGCCCGTCAGCTGGCGGCTTGGTGGTTGCATGCGCTGACTTGACACACCAGATCGACTATTCGGGCCAGATTGTCTACATCGAGAAGGCAGTGCCCTATGAGCACCCGCATCCCGTGACGGGCGAGAACCGCGCCGGTGGGCTTGGTGCCTCAAAGGGCACTCTCGCCGGTGGCTCGGCAATCAGCCAGAGCACCGCAAAGGAGCTCGAGTCGCTGTTTGCCGATCTTGGGGCAAAGTACGACGACGGCGACGACAAGCACAGAAGGCGCACGTCATGTGAGCCATCCGCTGCTTCCAAAGAGGCCAAGCTCTTTCTTTCCTGCTGACAGGCGCTTGCTGCTTTGCGATGCAGCTCGTCATGCCGTCGACTCAGACAATCTCGAATCTCTTGTTGAAGCGCGAGCAAGCCGCACCTCCAGATCGTCAAAGCGCAGCCATGTCGCGGATGCTGGAGGCGGCGACGACGAGGCTGACGACGATGGCGACGACTACGACGACATTCGCGACTTTGTCGTCGACGACGATGGCGCTGGATATACCGAGGATCTGGACAAACCCGAAGGACTCCAGCGCTACCATCAACGCAGCCGCGAAACGGCTTTGCGCGAGATCGAGCGCGGTGAGCTGGTTGTGCGAGGCTTGATCGCGCAGGTCGGCTTTGCTGATGCACCTGCGCAGACACAATGGCGACTGGCCGCAGGGCGTTCGGGCATGCGTTTGCTGCGCCTGTTGTTGCCGAGATCCAGCCGGCGTTCCAGCCCGGCTCAACGCCCGAGCGCGGCAACAAACGCTACTTGAGTAAGTGGGCCATGATCACAGCTTCCGTGTATGCAACTCTCAGCACAGCTAACACGGACTGCTCCGGCGCACTGCAGCCTTCAATCTAGTCGGTCAGGTGTCGAGCATCTCGGGCGGTGACGCTACCGCCACAATCAATGTCGACTACCATGACAAGTCAATGCGGCCGTTCCACTTTGCCGACCATTACTTGTACACGATGGCAGCGCTCAACGAGTCTGGCGCGGCATTCGCAAGCGCAGCATGCTCGACGACGCCGAGCACCGTCTTTTTCCGACCCTCGGACAGCTGGGCCACCAAGGGCCAGTGGACCATCCAGCTCGGCGCCGACGAGAGCGCGACGGCTGTTGCGCTCACGCGCACGGCGATTGTGGTTGCAACGGACATGCACTACCTGCGCTTGTTCTCGTACGGCGGCGTGCAGACGCAGCTCCGCAGCGTACCTGGCCCCGTGCTGTCGATGGCTGGCCAGGGCAACATGCTGTTTGTGGTTTACCACGACGGCGGCGTCTTCCACGGCAACCAGAGCCTTTCCTACCTGCTGCTTGACTCTGACAAGCGCGCCACGGTCCTCCAAGGCAGGCTCCCGACTTCGCCGTCGTCGACGCTCGACTGGGTCGGCTTCTCGGATACCAACATCCCCCTGACCTACGACTCGCGCGGCATCCTGCGCGGGCTGTTTGCGCATGACGACGCCGCATGGGTGCCGCTGCTGGACGCTCGCATCGTGCGTGGCGACAAGCAGGACCACTACTGGGCTGTTGGTCTGGCCGACGACAAGTTCATGTGCGTCGTGTGCAAGAGCGGCGACAAAATGCCTGCCGTCGGCAAGGTTCTTGTCAACGAGGTGCCCCTACAAGCTCCGTTCGCGCAGCTCGATGTGCCAAGCGCGCAGATGGAAGAGCAGTGGTTCCTCAAGTCGCTGATGATGGGCCACACCATGGCGCGCGATCCGGTCATGAGAGCCGTTTTGGCGAGTGCCGGCAGCGCGCAGATCTTTGACGGCGACGACGATGCGCTTGAGCCAGAGGCGCTCAACACGCCTGATGATCCGTACTACCGCAACAAGACGGCGCTGGACAAGATTGTTTTGCAGCTCGTCCACGCGGCGTGCCAGGCCGAACGCGTGCAGCGCGCACTGGACCTGTGCTCCGTGCTGTACTCCAACAAGTCGCTCGAAGGCGCGATCAAGCTGGCCGTGCATCTACATCTTCCCGCACTTGCAGAGCGCATCAATGCGCTCAAGGAGGCGCGATATGTTCTCGAGAAGCAGCGCAAGCAGCGCGCCGACAGGCGGCGGATCGAGGCGCGATACGGCCGCTCGGCGTTCGACCGCGCCGATGACGGAGACTATGAAAGGGGCGACGAGTCTGTCACGACCGCTGGCACGCATGCTGCGCGTATGAATGGCCGCCCAAGAGAGGCTGCCGATCGCGGCGTGGTATCTGGCCACAGTTTTGCGGCTGCTGCGGCCGAACGCCGCGAGCTTCTTGGCAAACTCAAGGTCGCGGGTGCCGGCGGATCGGTTCCTGCTGCGCGGAGCCGGCCTGCCGAGCCGAGCGACACCGAGTCGCTTGTATCGCGCTCGGACCTGCTCGCGGACAGCGATCCAGCGCCGCCGATCCAGACGCACACGGAGCCAGCTGCGCCGCCAGCGCGAAAGCTCGGCAACCCATTCGCCATTGGAGCGGATGCAGCCAAACCGGCTGTCGGGCGAGAAGCGGCCGCAGTGTCGGCGAGCAGGCAGGGTCTGTTTGACTCGCTCGCCAGAGCCACTGCGCAAAAGGACCAAGGTGAGCTATAAGCTGATCTCGCGCAGCGCCGATGCGAATGGGTCGCTGATCCGTCGTGATTTGCAGAGGCACGAGACAAGAAGGCAGCACTGGAGACGGTGCCCGCCAAGCGCAAGCAGACAACGCTGTTTGGTATGCAGCCCAAAGCGCCCGATGCGGTGGCTGCAGAAAAGAAGCCTAAGAAGGCCCGCGGCAGCGGCACCCCAGGCCAAGACGAAGGCGCGGCCGAAGAGAGCGATGCGCGTCCATCGATCGGCACGAGCTCAAAGGTGCCGTCTCCGCTGACGCTGGATAAGTTTGCTTCCCAGACGTCGAAACAGAGGGACGATGTCGCAAGCGTGTTGGACAAGGACACTGCTGCAGACGCCGCCGTGATCGACAAGGAGAACGCAGACGCGGGCAACACCGAGCCTCAGGACGAAGAGAAGATGCGCAGGGCCGCAGAAAAGGGCAAGGCCCCGGCCAACCCATCGACGAGCCTGCGCTCGTTTGCGTTTGTGCGCTGATTGGAGGCTGGCTCATGCACCAACTTCAGCGTGCACGGAATGAAGATATTTGCCAACGAGCGAGTGCACCGTTTACTTTTTGCGCGGCAGAAGCTGGAACTGAACGACAAGCGGTAAGTGGTCGCTTGGGTGAAACCTGTTTGGCAGCATGCGCATGTCGGTGCTCTCCGGAAGGTTAAGCAGGCTCTCGAGGCGGATGCCGTGCGGCCCGTCCTCGCCGATGCCGAACCCGCGGCGAGATCCGTAAAACACAAAGTCGACAAGCTCCCTGCCGCCCTGATGCCACGTCGAGGCCATCGAGTCGCCGTTGCTGTGCGTGTGCGGTGCATAGGCAGATGCCAGCCAGAAGGCATGTGGGTTGGGCGGAGCGACGATCGCATCTATGTCTGCCTCGAGCATCACTCTTTCGGCCTCGCTTGGGCGGCGCTGGCCCGAAATGAGCTTTGCATGCCACTCCGACTCTGGCGGCACGTCGGCGCCGACGACATAGTTGTAGAGCATGCTGTTGGGCACCATGTTGAAGTCGCCCACAAACACGGCAGGCACGCCTGCATCGCCGTATGCGTCCTGGACTCGGGCAACGGCATCCAGCAGCGCCTGCATCTGAAGCAGCTTGATATCGCCGCGCTTTGGGTTCCACAGCAGATGCGTGTTGGCGACGATCGTCCGGCGCCCCGTGCGCTTGCACGCAAGCAGGCACACAACCGCGACGTTGTCCCGGTCGCCTGCAGCCAACTTGGCGTACTCGACGAGCTCGGCATGCACAATCTCGAACCTGTCCTTGTTGACAAACACGGCCACGCCGTCGAGCTGGTCGCCCGTGCGCTTCATGTACACGCCCGCGTGCTCACTCAGCGCCTGGGTGAAGGCGCCCTCAAAGAGGCCCTGCTCAAGCTCCTGCAGGCACACCACGTCGCACCGCAGCGCCGTGATGAGACGCAGCAGGGACGCCGTGCGGTCGTCGACGAAGCGCCGCGGCGTATGGCGATACAGCCAGCGGTTGGCCAGCACCAGGCTCGGCGCGAGCACGTTGAATGACATGAGCTTGAACGAGCTGCCTGGATTGCGCGGCGCAAGCGTCGTCCACTGGCGCCGCGGCGGCGGCTGCTCGCGGCGGCTGCTTGGCCGTTGGTCGCCCTGGCTGTCTCCTGACGCCTGTCGCGGCCTGGGACGCTGTGCAGGCGGCGATGCGCCTTGCGCCTCTGCCGGCTGCACGGATGCCTCTCCCTCCGGCCGCGGCGCACGCTGCGGCGCACGCAGTGCAGAGCGGACGCTGCGAGCCCCCGCGGCAGTCGCTGACTTGGCCGCGGTACCCTGCATTTCGACTTTGCCGGTGAAGTCGGAACATGAGCACGGCGCCGAGCGAGCCTGCGGTGGCTGCGAGCGCCGACGAAGATGCGCTGGCGTCGACGACATCCAAGAAGACCGCCAAGGGCGGCAAGAAGAAGGGCAAGAAGGGCAAGCGCGCTAAGGCTGTCAAGCTGCCCAAGGACATGGTCACCAACGACCGCGGCGAGGTCGTCACGACGCGAGAATACGCGCTTGAGAAGACGTGCGTCGCGCCAGCGCCTATGGAGACGGCTGCGTCTCGGCCAAACACGGCGAGGGCCGAGAGGCGGCCGCCGATGCGCCGCAGTCGCAGCTGATGTCTCGCAAACGGACGGTCGGGCATGCAGGCTGGAGGCAACGAGCAAGTCGCTGCGGCAGACGCAGGAGCGCATGGAGAATCTGTGCGTGTCTTGACCATCTCACGCCGCCGGCTTTGGAGGCGCCATCTGACCGTGCGTGTTGGACACAAACCCCAGCGTGCAGACAAACGAGATGCTCAATGAGACCAGGCAGCAGCAGGAGAAGGACGCAGTGAGCCTCTTTTGAATGCACTGTCGCCGCCCTGCACGCCGATGCGACAGAAGGTCTGACGACACAACGCAGCTCGAAGTGATTGCGGCGCTCCATCAAGAATGTGAGGCCAAGGACCGAGAGATCAAAGAACTCAAAGAAAAGATGATGGAGCAGGAGGTGCTCTCCAAAAAAGCACGCGAGGCAGTTGTCGAAGAGAGCGACCGAAAGATTGCCGGTCAGCATATGCCCATCGCCCCATACTCTACTTGTCGGCTGGCCAGCTGATGCCCTCGATAACAGAATTCAATGCGATCCTCAACGAAAAGGAAGCTGCCTATAAGATCATGCAGCAAGAGTTCTCTGTCATCAAGGACTTTCGGGTCTGTTTGTGTCACCTTCGTTTCGCCCTCTCCAGCCGCACACATACGCCTTTGTAAGCTGACCTTGCGAGCTTGCCGTCGATACAGCGCAAGCGGCAGGACCTCATGCGGGATCTTGAGCAGCAGAAACACGAGCTTTCAGACACTGAGAAACGCCACAAGGACATCATCACCAGGCTTGAGCGGAAGTTCTTTGAGGAGAAGATTCGGCTGCAAAAGGAGGCGAACCGCAAGATCTCCGAGTTGGCAACCAAGGCACACAAGGTGCATGCCGTGCTGTAAAGAGTACGCGAGCCGCTTTGGCTGACATGGCATCATGCACGAGCCAGGAAGCCGTGCTCAATCTCAAGGACACAACCAAGGAGGTCTACAAGGAGAACATCCGCATGGCCGAGGCCCTACGCTACCACGTGCAGGAGGGCGAGGAGCTGGCCAAGATGAATGCCGAACTAGTCGAGGCAAATCGACAACTAACAGAGGAGAAGGACTTGCACAACGTCGTCGTAAAGGAGAAGATCATGCAGACCAAAAAGCAGGAGCAAGAGGTCTGTGCGGGGTTTGAATGCCGGATTCGCTCTTGCCTTGACAGACGATCCGCTGATCTTGGCACGCAAAGATCAAGGAGCTCAAGTTCAAGATCTCGAGCATGGAGCACTCTCTGTCCCATGTTGTGCGGGAGTTTGAGCACGAGCGCGATATCATTGGCAATCTGGCAAGACGCGAGCTGGACGAGGTGCGGCAAGTTGCCGACCGCCTGCGCTCGAGCCTCGCTCGCAAGACACTCGAGATGAAGCATATCAAGGTCAGCCGACGTATTTGATTGTGTGCAGTACAGCCGAATCCATGGCCTCACGCTCTTCAATCCGTGCAACAGCGACTCGCGCAGCACATTCTCGACCAGCGCACAGAGCTCGAGCAGTTCTTCTTGGACTCACTCGAGATGGTCAAGAGTGAGATTCGCAAGCTGCGGGAGAAAGCCGCAAAGGAGTCTCAGGTTGAGTACAACCAGAGAATGCGGACGGTGCGTACTCCAGCGTTGCAAAGTGCACTCGATTTTGCCCTGACGGCGTTATGCAGGTCTTCAAAGAAAAGGGCGTAGTCCCGCCGGTCCAGTCATTTCGGCCACCGCCTGCTCGTCTGCGCGGCGAAGCCCTTGCTGAAGCGCTCATTAATGGCGACGGCGAGATCAAGCCGATTGGTGCCAATCCCGGCGCCAAGCTCGACATCAAGGATCTGTCGTGGGAGGACAAGGAGCGCGTGCTGCGTATCCTGTTCGCCAAGATGAACGGCATGTCGCTGGCCAAGGCAGCCGAGGCAGCCGAGCGCTCGCGGGCGCAGCTCAACGGGTACCGCGGAAGCCTTGGATCGAACGGATTCGCGCGCGGGTTTGATCGCGAGGTCGACATTGACCACACCGACTTTGACGATGCCCCGCCGTTTGCGCCTCAGGCTGAGCAGAACTCCTCGGCAGGAGCGCTCGCTAATTCACGCACAAACGGATCGAACCTCGCTCTCTCGCAATCCAATCGCAGCGGTGCCGGCGGCGGTGGTGGCGATGGTGGTCAAATCAGCGGAACCAACGATTCTGGCGGACAACCGCTGGCGGCCGGGGCGAAGCAACCAAGCATGCCCGCGATCGCCGTCGAAGACGCACAAGATGAGCTCACTCAGAGCGCATCGGGAGCGGCAGAGCACCCTGATGGCGCCACTAAGCTTGCGGGTCTTCCTTCACTCCCCATGTTTGCGCTCAACGACGTCGAGGGTGACTTGCAGTCTTCGATGAACGGCCGCATCAAGGTCGCGACGGGCATGCCCGAGATCAAGATCGAGCCCGACCAGAACTGACTGGTGTTGGGCATCCTCGGCGTGCGGCCTTGCTCGTTCAGTAAACCAGCTGTGCACTTTATTGGATGAGTGAGCGAGCCGTGAGAGGTTGTGGGGCAAGAGATAGAAGAAAACAAGTGAATGGTGCTTGGATGGCGAAAAGCGAAGTGAGACGCTCCCGTACCGGCGGCGCATGGCAGAGGCGCTCGAGTCTGCGGCAATTGCCAGCTTACGCGTCAAGAGATGTGATACTCGGGTGTTCCCACCGTGTCTCCTGCGTGTTGATGTTGAAGAAGTAGGGCATCCCGTCGCCGCGGTCGACGCGGCGCCAGTCGGGGAATCCATCGACCGAGTCAAGCATCATGCCTTCTTCCTCCTCGATCTCGTACTGCTCGCGAGAAGCGTCGCCCTCGGCGGTCTCTTGATCGTGCACCACCCCTGCCGAGGCCGGCACTGTGTCTACGATCGTGTAATTCTCGGGCAGCTTCCAGATGGATTGGCGTGTTGTGACAGCAAAGTAGTAAATGTTTCCCGTGGCGGCGATGGCGCGCTTGTGGATCACTCCGCCAATCTCGACGCACTCTGGCTCGTTGAGCGTCGCGGCGTTGTTCTGGCCCACCATCCAGTTCTCCATGAGGCTCACGCGCGCAGCGGCTTGCTTCTCAGTGTACCGCGACAGTCCGGTCAGACAGAGCATTGGTGCAAACGAGCACGCATCAGCAGCGGCGCACCTTGCGTAGCAGCGACGAAGCAGGGCCCATGCTCGTCCCGCGGCCGGTGTTGTTCTTGGTGCGTTTGACAGTGGTGCGGAATCCAATACCGAGAACGTCGCTGCTACTCGACTGCTTGGCAATGCCTGCGCTCGCCTTGTTCTTGACTGCCGAGCGGTGCTCCTCGGTGATGTCTTTGAACGTCAAGTTGAACATGTCGACCCACTTGTTGCGCTCATCCTCGGTCGCCGTCGCAAACGCGAGTGTGTCCTTGTCCTCGGACGTGATGATGTTGAACTGCATGATGATCGAGGTCTTTGTCTTGCCTTCGACTGATTTGCGCGAGGTTCGAGTGATATGTGTGTTAGCCGCTGCCATCGAGCACTCAATGTCCCGGTCACTTGCGGTACCTCGCGTTTCGTGCCGCGGCGTCAGTTCGGCAAGAGAGTATACCGTCTCGAGCTCGTACTTGAAAGTGCTTGGGCCTTTCTGTGCCTTGCAGATGATGAGCAGGTCCGTGAAGAGCACGACATATCGCTCCTTGGCCTTTCCCCCTGCGAGGCGCTGCAATGGCCCGTCTTTGAGATGCTTCTTCTCGCCAAACCCAAGCGGCTGCAGAAAGATTGTCAGCGCGTGCCGTCATGCGAGATGAGATGTCTGGCTACACGCACCACGGGCGATTCGATGGTGGCTTCAAGGTTGAGAATGCGCTGGCGCTCCTCGGCCTGGCGCGTCGCCTCGTTGACGAGCGACACAACCGACTCGATTCTCTCGGCCGCGGTCCGCAGGTTCGCCTGATCCGCAGCATTGCCCGCGCGCTCGGTGTACTTTTCAAGTTCCTGCGGCGACACATTGTCAGCTACTGCCGTGTGGCGTGTGGACCTGAACCTCGAGAGGCTGTACCCTCAGAAGAAGCGGGTATCTGCCGTCGAAGGAGATGTGTCAGCGTCCCCAGTATAGTGAGTGCATTCACGCTCAGCGCAAGACGGACTTGCAAATGCGCTGAACGGGCTTGATCTGCGTTGATACGAAGGTACTTTCGAGCGTCAGTACGCGCGAAATGCGTTTTTGGGCCCGACAAGACTGACCAAGAAGGACTCGAGGCTCAGGCCGCGCGATTCTGGGCTGTTCATCCATTTCTGCTCGCGAAATTAGGATTGCACGGATTCCAGTTGATGCCGCGGCCGCACGCACCTGCAGCAGATCTTTGATGTCCGTCCTCGCTTGGATGTGGTGCACGAGCTTCATGGCAGCAGGATAGTTTGCCGCGTACGAAGTGTACACCTTGAGGCTCTGATTCGCAAGCCGTAATGTCAGCCGTTTATCAGTGAATGCGACGGCGGCCGGTGGCCGAATCTTACATCGGCGGAATCGCTGATAATGTCGCCTGCATCGCGATCAGAAACGAATGTCAGTATGGGCTGTCGCTTCTGTGGGAGCTTCGTCCAAACTCTGACCAATCTCCTGGATGATTGGGTTCGCATCTCGCCTGGCAAGCAGCTTGTTGAGAAGACCCTGTTGTTTCCAGCGGCGTCAGCGCATGCGATTAATGCGCAGTAGTTTTGAGGGCAAGTTCTTGACCTGGTTCGCAACAAGCAGCTGGTCAACGTTCGAGAAGAGCGCTGCAATGTCGGCCTCGGACACGATCTTGCTCTCGCGCATCTGGATTTTGTGGAACTGGATTGATTGCCCAGCATTCGGCGAAATGTCAGTACAAAATTGATCTGATGCGAACGAGGTAGGTGTACTTGCGTTGATTATTGTCGACAGATCGCGACAGTAGTCTGCCTCGGTCTCGATGAGCTCGTACACGGCCGACAGACGCATGAGCTCCGGCTTTGGCAAGTTGGCATCAATGACCTCCTTGGGAAGCTTGGAGAACATCTTGGGCGGCCCTGCCGCAGGGCTCTGTCCATTTGCCGGTGGCACTATGGCGTTTCAGATTGGACGATGTATACGAGGAAAGTGTCGCTCTTCGTCAGATATGGCAGTGGTATCAGAATAAGGCAAAAGGAGCGCACACCTTCGGCCGGCGAGCCTATCGAATTCACACGAGGCTGGCCAGTGCCGCTTGACTGCACGCCGAAGCTGCCCGAAAAGCGCGCAGAAGACTCAGACCAGGGCATCGAGCCCGCCGAGCTCGGTGACGGCAGGATAATCTTGGCGCTGGTGCGTAGGCTGGCGAGCTGCTCGAGAAGCGCGGGGCTTGCAAGCCGGCCGAGAACGTCGTTGCGTACCGCGTCCAGATCATGGAAGTACACCGAAAGCGTCTGATAGCACATGCTGATGTCGACAAGCTGCTTCTCGAGGCGGATCAGTGCGGCTTTGGAGCTGATGTCCAGATGGTCCATTGTGCGGCCGGACCGATCGGCCATTCCGCGAAGCGTGGCGTTCTGGTGCGTTGGCCCGCAGGGAGACGCAGGCCGTTCAGAGCGTCGAAACATCGGCGAGCCCATAGGAACGCCCAAAGGAGCATGTTGGCACGGCGATAGCAACCGAAGGCAGCGGCGGCGAGCGTGTCGCCGATAGTTTGATCAGCAGATGCGCGGTGTGGATGTGCTCGAGCATAGAGGGCGTTGCAACTGCACGGCAGGCAGGGCCGGCTGTGCGCAAGGGCCGCCAGCTGCAAGCTGCATGTAATATGCGGACTCATACACTCGCAGAGCTGTCGTCTTCGCGGCATCTACGTCCCCCCACGTCTGTGCAAGGGGCACACTCACCAACCGTGATATTGTCTCGATGTTTGAGACTGCAGCACTTGCGGCCACATTCTCGATGGCGGCGGTCCTGGCGCACAGGTCCGCAAAGTATGTCGAGAGATTGGCGAATGGGTCTGCTTGTGTGCCGGGAGAAAGCGGCTGCATCGAGCCGTGTGCCTGCGTCTCGAGCATCAGTGAGTCTGTCGAGACTGTGCTGGCAACTTTGGAATGCATCTGCGCGCTGGCCGGCGCATCGACCTGTGCGGGGCAGTGCGCGGTCGAGATGCGTGGCTGGGTCTGCGCAGCAGTCTGGCCGACGGCTTCGGCCGCATGGTCGTCCGACGCCTCCGCAAAGTGGACGCGGGACGGCGCGACCTCTGCAGAGCTCATAGGGTGCGTGCCGATTGGGAATTCTGGCGGCGCTGGATCTGGCTTTTGGGAGAGATTGTGATTTACTTCAGCTTTGGGGTGACAGTCCCGTGGAATTGGGCAATCTGCGCGACGATGTTGTTTCTGGAGCGCGCACCGATTAGCAGCCTGGCGGCGGCGCAAGAACACAGCGTACGGCGGCTTACTTGACAAACTCAACGTAGTCCTCGATGATAGTATTGCGCGTAAAGGCAACACGCCATTCGCGCGATTCAGGGACGTGCGAGTCAGGGGATTTGAAGACCACGGGCGAGACCAGCATGATGGCGGGCGGCGCATCGGGAAACGACTTTGGGATCGTGACTGTAGGCAAAATATCGCACCGATCAGCAAGATCTGGGATGGTTGCTTAAGAAGAAGGGAGCCGACGCACTGTTGACAAGGGCCGCGGCAGTCACGTTCGGCGTGCTCTTGTTTGGCACAGGCGATACGATGCTGATGAAAAGGGACAGATACGTA
Organism: Polyrhizophydium stewartii; assembly: GCA_027604665.1. Lineage (NCBI taxonomy): Eukaryota > Fungi > Chytridiomycota > Chytridiomycetes > Rhizophydiales > Polyrhizophydium > Polyrhizophydium stewartii. The sequence goes on along the minus strand of JADGIZ010000307.1, from coordinate 860 downwards.
AAGTCCACGCTGTCGTACTCGACGATAAACTGCTGGAACTCGGTGAGGAAGCACTTGACGAGCATCTCGCGCGAGGCAAGGCTGTTGAAGCGCGCATTGCGGCTGCGCGCGAGCACGTCCTGCACTTGTTCAACGTAGTCGAGGATGAGTGTGTCGAGGCCGAGGGCAGGTAGCTGCGAGGCAAGGTTTCAGCATTGCGGCACCGCCGTGCGATGACGGCAGAGAGACAGACCCGGATCGTGCTGTCGGGCAGCAGCCGCGGCGGCGTGAGGAGCTCGCGCGACGTCGCCTCGATCTTGTTCGTGATGGCATTGGCTGTCAAGGCGACATGCAGGATCGCCTCTGCGCGAACCGGCGTCAGCAGCGTGCGCACATCGGAAGCCATCTGGCTGGAAACGCACTTCCTGCGGGCTCCTGGTCGTCCGTGTCAGAGAAGAACTCCTCGTACGCAAGTGGCAGATAAAAGTGGCAGACGAGCTTGTGATCGTCGTCGCCCATCTCGACAAGCAGTTCGAGATCGTAGACGTGCGAGAGACAGCTGACGTCAAAGACGATGCGCTCGACGGGGCACTCGGCCATGCGGCGACGCTGGTCGGCCTGCTCGGGCGACGCATGTCGTCAGCCCTTGCCTGTGCAGCGCAGCGCCGGGCGTGACCCACGATGAACATGAGGCGCACGGCGACGAGCGCCTGCAGCAGGCTGCGGTCGTCCTGGGCACGCCACTCGACCAGCGGCTTGATGCTGCCCAGGTCTGGACAGAAGCCGCCGGCGCCCTGGACGATCAGGTCGGGCGGGAAGGTGACGTCGGCGGCGTCGAAGGCGACGATACCTGTGGGGCCGCCGGTCAGCGGGGCGGGGGG
>JADGIZ010000306.1:0-16306 GCA_027604665.1 Polyrhizophydium stewartii | reverse complement strand
CGCAGCCAGCTCCACGGCTGTGCTGAACTGCGTCCAGTTGCTGCTGCCGAGCAGCGTGGGCAGAGTGGGCCCACTGGTGCTCATGACCTCTTATCGGAAACGGGGTGAAGGAAATTTCATTGTGCATTTCATGTGCTTTAACATCTGCGATGACGGGCGAGGGCGTTGACGCCGTCTTCGAGGCGGCGACTGCTGTGTTGGTTGAAAGTGAGGAGCGCAAGTGGAAGCCTCCCAATCGGCCGTGGTGGAGGTTGCGCTGGAAGTAAGCTCGGCAACGTAGCCCATGTTGTGTATCAGCCGAGTGACAATCAGAAACGTAGTAAAACGCAATGTTCATTGGCTATTCTGGTGTCTTGCCGCTCAATGACAGAGCGAGGATTTCCACTTGTGAGGGAGGCGTTCAAGTGCGTGTCAGTCGCAATCTATCTGATCAAGGGCTATCTAATCAAGCACCATTCACCGGAAACACCCGAGTCGGATTGTGCAGCCATCACAGTCAAGCCATCGACCAGAAAACGCACGCTATCGTCGAACTGCGCCTCCATCTGGACCAGCCTCCCAACTGCTTCGTCGTATAGCGTCTGAGCGCGGCCTTGCTGTACCTGTTGCCGAGACGCCCATGCTTGGGTGCCACGTCCTGACAAACGGGAGCCCGTCTGCAACCCACCAGCCAGTCCATCGCCATCCGCCTGTGAAGCTCGGCTGCGCGACTCGGACAAGAGCGCCACGACCGCGTCCAGCTCCATGCACATGTCCAAGACAACGTTGATTTCCTTGAGTATTGGCGCAGCCTTGGAGGCGAGAAACAGGCGCTCCGTGATTGAATCGGCGAACTGCTCGTGCCGCTCGAGAATGGCGTCGATGGTGCTGTCTTGCGCAACCTCGGCCAGGAAATCAGCCGACTCGGCTTGGAGAACCTGTGAGCCGTGCACGCGAGGGCTCAGTCAATTGAGGTAACAGAACAAGCCCATTCAGGCCCGACCAAAGTCTCCCTCACCCCATGCAGTGCGTAAGTTTGAAGCGACACGAGAAATCCAAGCAGCTTCATCCGGAGCTGCGTGCCTTCGCGGACGAATCTTGCGTCGCGTGCAACCTTCCAGTTATGCGAGCGCTGGAGGCAGTGGCGAGCGTAGTTCATCGTGATCAGGAACGCCATGACACGGCTGTACGCAGTCCGCACATGATCGCTCATGGTCAGGCTCAGCGGCCACGGGCACTGGCGGATCAGGTCAGCCCTTGCGATCTGTCCATTCCAGGAAGGACCCGCCCAACGCAAGGGCAGTCGGCTTGCCTGGTAATCAACACGGATGTTGTCAAAGATCTCGCGCGGATCCAGGCGTGTTTTCCTGAGCACCAACGTGTCGTGCCACCGCAGAAGAAAGGCATCAACGTCGAGCTGCCGCTCGAGTCGCTGGTCCAGCGCCGCATCCACAAACGCAGACTGCAGCGCCAGCGGGCTGCGTCTTAGGCTGCTCCCGCCCCCCGATTCGAGCTTCGCAAACAGCTCCTGCTGAAACACCGTCATGAGCTCCGACAGGAGCAGCAAGTATACGCCATGGATACTCTTGAAATGAAACTGCAGCCTGCCGTCAGCGATGATGAGGCGTTTGAACTGGTGCTGGCTGCGCTCAAAGTCAGGCGAAAATGCCGATTCGAGGGCCGCGGCGAGTGCCAGGTCGAATGGCTGCCAGAGCGCCAGGGGATTATCTTTGGCCATGTCAACAGACGAGTCATAGTCTGAGAAAGCCCGAGTCGCACGCCCACCAAACGTCCACTGCCGCTGAGGTCGTGCTTGCCGCCGATGCTGCCGAGTATCCAATAGCCAGCGAGACCGTGACCGGCCAGCGGCCGCAGTCTCAGGCTCAGGCGGGGTGGCACCACACTCTCGAGAGATGGCATCCTGAAAGCGAGACCACAGTGAGTGGCCGTCAGGATGCTTGGCAGCCTGCGGATACGTAATATCGCGCATTTGGTGAGCAAGGGACACTAAGGAACCGAGACAACAGAAGGCTTTGCCAACCTTGTCCGCGGCCAGCGCGACCATTTTGATGCAGTGTACAATCCTTGCTGCGAACGGCTGCAGAAAGTGCGGCACCATGCTTTCTGTAACGACAAAGCAGCTTTCTTCCCAGAAGCGGCTGTCCATGATGGTAACGTCTGCATTGCTGGGATCCGCAAACAGCCAGTTGTCAGGCTCGATCCACAATGATCTGGCAGCCCGATAGATCAGCACAAGCAGCGGCATACCAGGACAAGAAGAACTCGCCAAACTGATCGTCGAAAATGCCTCGATCCAAGGCCTGCCCGAGAGTATCCATGAGCGGTCGAAGCGTAGCGAGGAAAAGTTCAAAAAACGTGCGCGCTTCGACCACATCGCCTCGCAACTGAGCATCGCAGACGCCGTCAAACAAGCCATCAAGCAGCCTCGCGGTGAGTGCACGCTTGCTGAGCGCTGTGCTTGATGGTGACGCGCACGGGTCGTTCGGCCGCAGATCAGTCTCGCCTAGATCGCGAATAAAGTTGGCAATGGATATCAATGGGGGCGAGATGGCACGGAGCCGTGTCGCCAGCCAAAGAAGCGAAGCCATTGGCGTCTGTGGGTCGACGCCGGCTGGGACCACACCGACCAGTATTTTGCTTTCGATCTCGACAAGCTGCGCTGACCAACGCTGAAGAAAGGATTTGGCTGCGCCGGCGAGCGCATTGATGGTCTGATGCACCGGAGAATCAAGGAGCCTGCCAGCCAGTTAGAATGATGCCAAGACTCCGAGCGACGATCGGTCGCCCTGACCTATCTGTGAACGCTCTGACCCTAGCCGCGTTGTTTGCCAGCGGAATCACGACGTCCGATACAAGGCTTGCCAGCATAGCGTCGGATGCGTGCGTGATGGACACTGCTTCAAGCCACTGGATGTTTGTCAGGCAGAGAGCAACATCGTCGGTGATAGATTGACGGCATATCACCTCCCATCCTTCCGCGCTGCTGTGCTTGAACATGAATGCCGGAAGGCCGTTCAAAACAAACAGGCACTCGCGCAGGACGTCGAGCTCAGAAACGTACTTGATCGACGACATGGGGCGAAAAAAGTGGTCGGCCAGCCGCGACTCGAGCGCAGCAATGGCAGGTCCTTGGCGGAGCCATTAGCGCACACGCAGCTCGCCCGCAGTCTGGCCAGCCCAGCACGCGCTCACTTAGACTGTTCGGATCTTTTGTGTCGAGATCCACCTCTGTAACATGGCGAGTTAGACTACTACGCCGGCCAGAAACCAACCGAGACGATTACGCCTCACCATTTGCGATCTTTCGGCATCCATCGGCAAGCCAAAAGCGCTCCTGCGAACCAGCGCCGGTATCCCTGTCATCTGGCCGTAGATCGAGTCTCTCACTCACGATCGATGGATGACTCTGAGCACCGGGTCAGCGACAAGTTTGATTCCGCCTCCAGCCTGCAAGACCGCGAACCAAGATCCAAGCTTACAAGAAAGTCCATTGAATCCGCCACCAGAATGGAGCTTTGATTTGCGATGGTCGAGGAGCGAATGTCAAACGAAACCTCGAGTCTCGGCGCAAGGCTGTTGAGCTGCGTCTTGTCGGCGCTGTCCGAGGTTGAGTCCGAGTCCGAGTCGCTGAGGTCCGAGTCGTCGGACCACGGCTCGAGCTCGCTGTCGGCAGCATGCGCGCGACGGTCAGGCTCCGCCCAGAGATCGCCCTGGAGCGGCTCTTCCTCGCATATGCGTTTCCATGAAATCTCGGCGGCCTCGGCGGCCTCGGCGGCGCGGGGTAGTGCACGCTCGTAGACGTGCGCCGTGGCGGATTCGGACAGCTCGAGCAGCAGCGCGAGCGTATCGAACGTCTGCGAGACGGCGAGCGAGAGGTGGCATCAGCACTTTGCTGGCTGCTCGAACACATGAAGCGAGGTAGATCGCACCACTTGCGGTGAGTCGAACGGATGGCGGCTTGTTGTCTCGAGCACGGCGATGGCGTCCGAGAGCGTTTCGGCCTTGAGGTCGTCACCGCGGATAAGGTACTTTTCAGCGAGCCTGAGGCGTGCAAGCCGGATGCAGGCCGCAGCCGGTCAGCGTGCAGCCTTCGGTAGCACATGAGGCATTCTGGCGCACCCTCTGCACCGCTGGGCAATACGCTTGGCGTCGGCCGCCATGAACGTTTGGCTGCGAAGCCTGTCGGTGGCCAGGCGCACCGAGTAGGCGTGGTTGTCGGTCCCGGGCTGACGGCGACAGGGTCGGCAGTGAGCGACGCAGCACGCCGCGCACTCCACCCCGTTTCTGACGTCTGGGGAGCGGCGGCGGAGGCGGCGCCGCACCTGGAAGCCCGTGACCCGCGCCACGAGCGCATCGAGCGTCTGCCTGTGGGTCGCGGGCGGGAGCATGTCGCCGGAAAAATTGGCGACTCTCCAGAAAGCATTTTGCGGACTGTTGGGGGCCTGATCCTTCACGACGAGGATATGTGCAGGCCGTAGAATCGCAAGAGCATGATCCGCGAATGGCGTACAAGCAGACCAAGAAGAAGCACATGCCGCCAATCGACAGGGCCGTCGCACACCAGGCGTCGTCCGAGAAATGGAGCGCAAGGCTGCCTGCATCTACTTGTGTGCCTTGCGGCTTGCTCGTCAGACCGGATCAGCATGCCTTGAAATGTGCTGCCTTGGTTTCCCCCGGCCAGGTGGAATGCAGCCGCAGTGCGATGCCGCATCAGTCGCACGGCGGGTCATGGGCCGCCCGAGCAACCATCGCCGGCTTGCCCTCGCTCTCGACATCCACGCCGCCAAGCACCACCATACACGACCCTCACTCAGAGAGCAGCCAGAACCACGCGGCCTCCGGTGAAGCCGGGGTTGCGGGGCAGGCACTGCACGCTCTGGTGCTGTCGCTGTCGCACGGGCTCGAGTCGCTGCGGCGCCAGCTGCACGAGCAGCACGCCGCGGGCGAGGCGCTGCGTGCCGACCTGGCCGCCCAGTCCGACGCCAACACGGCGCTGGTCGGCGACACCGACGCCCTGCGCAGAATGCTCGCCGACCTTGAGGCCGAGGCACATGCGCAGCGCGAGGCCATTGCGCGCATGCAGGCGGCCGTCGAGTCGCACGACGCCGCCGGCGCCGGGCTGCAGGCGCGGGTCACCAGCATCGAGGCACAGCTGCTGGCCTTGCGCAACTCGCTCGCCTCGGTGTCTCACGCCGCCCAGCCCGACGCTGCTCCACCAGTCGCCGAGCCGCCTGTCGCCGACCCGCCCGCCGCACCTGCCCGCACGGCCGTCGTCATGCCGCCGATGCGGCTCAACGCCGACGCCACCAGCCTGTGGGACCGGCTGTCCGACGACGTGCGGTCCAAGATCATTGATCTGGCGGGCGACCTGACCAAGCTCGCCAACGGCTTGCTGCATCCGCTCGAGGTCAAGATGATGCCGGAGCTCCGGCGCGTTGCCATATGGATCGACGCCATGGAGTGGGACTGGCAGGGCGATCTGCACTCGCTGCCCACTCAACCATACGGATACTTTGAGCACACCATCCGCACTCGCAGCATGCTCGTGCGCCTCCTCGAGCTCGACAACGAAGGCAACAAGTTTCTTAACACTGCGGGTCTCAGCAACCATTGGGAGGACGCTCTCACGCCAACCCAGCTTGGCAGACTCGAACATGCCGCCGCAATGTCCGGCCGCATGGATATTCTGCGCAACCTCCTCGAGACGGGCAAGGTTGACCATTTCGACTCTGACTGCATCGCGCACGCCTTGCTCTCTGGGAACGTCGAGACGTTCAACTGGATCGTCAAACACATGCGGTGCAAGTTCCCCAACTTTGAGATCTTTGCGATTCTGCTCGACCCGTCGATCCACGAGCTGCTCAAGGACCCGCCTCGCAGTTTCTTTGGGAAATTCGGTCGCAGACTGGCCCTGATCTGCCCAGAATCTGACCTCGGGAACCCCCAGCAGACCCGAGCTCCCTCGACGGATCCCGTCACCCTTGAGATTCTGTTCAGGCGCTTTGGCTCCAAGATCGACTTTTCAGAGTTCACGATTCCGCTCCGCACCGTCGAGATGCTCGAGTGGGCTCACTCGCGCGGCCTGATTCGCGACAAGGCCTATGTCGCCGCGAACATCGCTCGCTTCGCCGAGACGCCCAATGTGGCGGAGTGGGCGTGCAAGCACCTCGGCGTCGTGTTCGTGCAGGTGCATCTCTATAGCTCATGCATCGGAAGGAACGGCGCAATGACCGCCTGGCTGCTCAGGCAGCCGGGAATCGTCATAGATGACTTGGGTATCTACGCTGCCGTCGTAAATATTTCATTCGAATCCATCAACGCAATGGTTACGCACGATCCGCTGGTCCCAGAGAGGATCGTCGCCGGTGCTGTTCAAGTAGAGGCGGCCGACCTCGAGAGGATCAAGAAGGACGGCTCAGACACGTCATTGACAGAAATGCTTGAATGGCTTTACCTGCGCTATCCGCCGGGCTTCACTCCAAGCGTGCTTCCGCCCGCCATAGGTTTTGCGCTCAGAGACGAGATGCATGAGGCGGTTTCGTTCCTGCTCAAGAGCGTCACGACCGTCGACTGGGATCTCGTCGTCGCGCGGCAGATGGTCGAAGAGAGCAATGCGTCGCGCAAGTTCAAGAAGAAGCTCAGGCTGCTCATCGACAAGCGTGCGGCGCGCCGCGCGTCGTCGCTCTGATGCGGCGTGTGCGGCATGTGCGGCAGCACAATGAAGGACGGGGTGGTGACTTGGATGCGGATCAGGCCACAGTGGTCGGTGTGTGCGGCGGCGAGCGGGGGCGGCCGGCCAGGTGGTGTTGCGCTCGCTGGGCGGGCTGGCCTTGGCATGGCCGGCGCAGCCGCAGTGCGATGCCGCATCAGTCGCATGGCGGGTCACGAGCCTCCCGAGAAGCCATCGCCGGCTTGCCCTCGCTCTGGACAAACGCGTCGCTCGAACTCCACCGATGCTGCATCCGCCTCCAGCCAACAAACGAGACAAGACGCTGCCAGATCCTATGGTCGCCGCCCCCGCGCAGGCGCTCCACGCTCTGGTTCTGTCGCTGTCGCACGGGCTCGAGTCGCTGCGGCGCCAGATGCACGAGCAGCACGCCGCGGGCGAGGCGCTGCGTGCCGACCTGGCCGCCCAGTCCGACGCCAACACGGCGCTGGTCGGCGACACCGACGCCCTGCGCAGAATGCTCGCCGACCTTGAGGCTGAGGCGCAGGCGCAGCGTGAGGCCATTGCTCGCATGCAGGCGGCCGTCGAGTCGCACGACGCCACCAGCGTCGAGCTGCAGGCTCGGGTCGACAGCATCGAGGCACAGCTGCAGGCCTTGCGCGACTCGCTCGCCTCGGTGTCTCTCGCCGCCCAGCCCGCCGCTGCTCCACCAGTCGCCGACCCGCCTGTCGCCGAGCCGTCTTCCACGCCCGCCTGCGCGGCCGTCGTCATGCCGCCGATGCGCTTCAACGCCGACGCAGTCAACCTGTGGGACCGGCTGCCCGACGACGTGCGATCCAAGATCATTGATCTGGCGGGCGACCTGACCAAGATCGCCAACGGCCTGCTGCATCCGCTCGAGATCAAGAGGATTAAGCCTTGTCGGCTCGTTGCCGTCTGGATCGAGGCCATGGAGTGCGACTGGCAAGGCGATCTGCACTCGCTGCCCACTCAACCATACGGATACTTTGAGCACACCATCCGCACTCGCAGCATGCTCGTGCGCATTCTCCAGCTCGAAGATGCCAGTATCCTGTCTCTTTACACTGCGGGTCTCAGCAACCATTGGGAGGACGATATTCCGCCAAACCAGCTCAGCCAACCCGAACTCACCGCCGCAATGTCCGGCCGCATCGATATTCTGCGCAACCTCCTCGAGACGGGGAAGGTCATCCGCTTCGATTCTGACTGCATCGCGCACGCCCTGGCTGGCGGGCATCTCGAGATGTTCAACTGGATCGTCAAACACACGCGGCGCAAGTTCCCCAACTTTGAAATCCCTGCGATTCTGCTCGACCCGTCGACCAACGAGCTGCTCAAGGACCCGCCTCGCAGTTTCTTTGGGAAATTGATTCGCAGACTGGCCCTGGTTTGCCCAGAATCTGACCTCAGGGACCCCCAGAAGCTCATTACTTGCTTGGCGGATCCCATCGCTCTTGAGATTCTGTTCCGGCGCTTTGGCACCAAGACTGACTTTTCAGAGTTCGAGATTCTGTTCCGCACCTTCGAGACACTCGAGTGGGCTCACTCGCGCGGCCTGACTCGCGACAAGGTCAAGGTCGCCGAGAGCTTCACTCAATTGGCGGAGACGGCCAATGTGGCGGAGTGGGCGTGCAAACACCTCGGCGTCGTGTTTGAGCAGGGGCATCTCGACATTGCTTGCAGCCAGAACAATAGAGTCATGACCGCCTGGATGCTCAAACGGCCAGCGATCGTCGTCGATCATCGGACCATCTGCATTGCTGTCGGAAATTTTTCATTCGAGCCCGTTGACACATTGATTGCGCACGATCCGCTGGTTGCCGAGAGGATCGTCGTCGGTGCTGTTCAAGTGAACGCGGTCGACCTCGAGAGGATCAAACAGCTCGGCATGAAGGCGCCGTTGACAGAGCTGCTCGATTGGTTGTACCTGCGCCATCCGTCGGGCTTCACTCCAAGCGTGCTTCCGCCCGCCATAGGTTTTGCGCACAGAGACGAGATGCATGAGGCGGTTTCGTTCCTGCTCAAGAGCGTCACGACCGTCGACTGGGATCTCGTCGCCGCGCGGCAGATGGTCGAAGACAGCAATGCGTCGCGCAAGTTCAAGAAGAAGCTCAGGCTGCTCATCGACAAGTGTGCGGCGCGCCGTGCGTCGTCGCTCTGATGCGGCGTGTGCGGCATGTGCGGCAGCACAATGAAGGACGGGGTGGTGACTTGGATGCGGATCTGGGCGTTGTGGTTGGTGTGTGCGGCGGCGAGCGAGGGCGACCAACCAGGCGGTGGTGCACTCGCTGGGCGGGCTGGCGGTGGCATGGCCGACGCGGTCGCAGTGCGATCCTCTCGCTACAATCCCAAATTCCCGATTTCCCTCGAGGTTGCATTAAATTCACTTTCAATCGCAACTCGTCGCTGCCGCTCGTCGCTCGGCAAAAAACAGATGGGCCCGTGCGAGGACATTACCACATTTCCAGCGGCGCTGCTGGGCAGGGCCGAGCTTGCCGGGATCCAAGGCGTCGCGGGACTGCTCATGACGCTGCTTCTGTCGAGCAGCTGGCGGGGCACGTGGCGGGCGGCGGCGACCAAAGCCGCCGCAGGCGCAACCGCCGTTGGATCCGTGTGCTTTGCGATTGCTGGCACCATCGCACCAGCAGCCGACACAGCCGACACGAGCGTGGCTGCCTTTGGCGCACTGTTGGGACTCACGTGGGCAGCCGAGGGCGTGGCGCGGGCGATCCACATCTCTTGGCTGGCAGCTCGGTTCGAGGACCTGTCCGCGTTCCTGGCCCCCACACAGATCCCACACCCGTTGCTGCGGGGCCTTTGCATCGCGGCCGCAGTGCTGCAGATGGCTGCTTGCGGCGCGACGACGGCATCTGCCATTGCGCAGCGCGAAACAGCCCTTGCCATTCGGCCGCTCCAGATATGCGCATTGATATCGAAACTCGGGTCGGCGGCGCTCGAGCTCATATTGGCGCGCGAGATATGGCGGCATTCGGACAGGTTTATCAGTCAAACGCAGATCGACCAGAAGCAGCTGTCGCGCAAGCAGCAGCTGTGGCTCACGCCGTTTGATATCAGGCGTACGGGGCTGTGCCTCGTCGTCGCCGCGATCCTAACGTTGCCCACACCCGTCATTTTGCTCACAACGTCCGCGCCGCTGTTTGACCACTTTTTCATGTACTGCGCCGGCCGGTGCATGCTGTTCCAGATCTGCAACTCGAGCCGTCTCTTTTTCGCTCTCGACGACATGTTCGAAGATGCCGAGCGGGAAAGGAATACCAAAAAGGCTGAGGCCGCGGCGCTGCGGCTCGCACAAAAGACGGCGGAGCGAGAGCTCAGCACTGGAAAGAGCCCCAAAACGCCTGCCAACTTGCGCTGGTCAATCGTCGAATCACGAGATGTCTCGCTATCGGCTATCCCTTATCGCAACGACCCGTCAGGAGGCGATGCACGACCACCCGACCAGTCGGCATCTCTGTTTGCTTTGCGGTCCGAGGTGCCGCATTCTGAACAACTTTCCGTTTGCGAGATGCCGCGGTCCAGCACTGCAAGCGCAACGAAATGAAGCACTCTTTCGCGCCAGTGCAGAGTTGCTTCAAACGCATCGGTACAGCCAGCACATAAGCATCGCTCTCGCACAAGCAGCAATGTATTCATGGAAGGCACAGCTTCTGATCGCCCTTATCAAGCACCCCAGCACATGGTCGCACGCAAGCACAAACGGCTCTTGCAGGCACATGCGCGGCAGCGGTCTCAGCAAATGCGATGCTGCATCAAGTCCTGAATGACCTCGACCATCACGGCCGTGCTCCATGCCTGCGTCGGGCACGAGCCGTAGCAGAAGGCGCCGTTCTCGTTCGTAAGCTCTGGAAGACCTGCAAACGGGTTCGTGCGGGTGTCGCAAATGTGCTTCTTGTGCCTGAGCAGCTGCCGCTGGACCCACATCAGCTCGCGCTCCGTCTGCAGTCGAGTCTAGGCGTCAGCTCGGGATGATCAAGCCTGCAGAGAGCTGGCGCGACCTCACCGCCGCCGGATTGTGGCCGGGCGCTTTGGTGAAGAAGTGAATGTATGCGCGGAGGAAGTAGCCCATTACCCAGACCCATTCCTTCATCTCGGGTCAGCGCGCGCATTCTGGATGAGCTTGCTGCAACAACGCGCGAGCAACTCACTGGGCCTTGGTGGTAGTTGAATCCGTGCGCCACAGTGGGGTCGGCCGAGTCGTTGCCATTGTCATACACCCCCCGGTACGCCCAGTCCTTGGGGTCCAGCGTCTTGATGCCTGGTGTGACATCTGGGGCATCAGCGATCCGTTCACGAATCATCTGCAATAAAGGCCGATAGAAGCGTGAAGCGGGCTCACCAAGCGGACCAGCAAGTGTCTCGCGAATAATCGTGAGTGCGTGGCGTGCGTGGTCAGGGTCGAACATCTCGGGTGCCTGGGCACAGCAGCCAGTCAGCCTGAGCCAGCATCTCCGCAAAACCCGAGACGCATGCAGCCAGGAACGCATTCCCCGACGCACCAGCACCATGGCAATGCAGGCATTGGGACGGAGCTGGTAGTCAGCATACGCAATCGACGAGCCCAGGACGTCCTTGTAGATTCCGCGGCGGCTGACCAGCTCGGGACGCTCAATCAAATGCCTCTTGTCCTCGGCCGGATCTGCACATCCAGGGCACTCGTCAATTCCATGCACGCCAACGCAGTCGTGGTCGATGCACGGCAAACCTACCGAGCGGGATGTAAAACAGCGTCTCAAACGACTTTCCCACGAGCGCATCCCACTCGGCATACTCGACAGGACGCTCCTGCCCATTTACTGCGTCCCAACGGCAGGTCAGCTTCCGGTCAGCGATACGCAATATACACGCACACCAAGGCAGCGCCATGGACGCACCAGACACCTTGACGCCTGACCATTTCCACCACTCCTTGCCTTTGACATGGACATCGCCGGACAGCCAATGCAGGATGCCCTTGAGCAGGCCAATGATCTCAACGGGCGACCCGTCGCGCGGCGTGGCAGGCACACCGCGCGTGCCAGCCTTTTGCGAGTCGCCCATCTTGTCCATCCAGGTGCCGCAGTTCCACCGGTTGCCGCCGTGCACAAAGCCGCGGTCAGGACTCGCAGTCGCCCACGGCGTCGAAATGGCGATATCAAAGCCCTCGGACCGCATGGCGTGGTCCAGGCCCGGCCCCGCGTTCCATTCGCGGAACGAAATCCCGCGCGCATGGCGTTCCAGGATCTCTTGGCACAGATGCGCGATCGTGCACGTGTGCGTGTAGACGCGCGGGTCGCTGGGCTCAATGTACGTGTCCGCGTCTGGAGGATCGACGGAGGGGTCGTCGGGGGCCACGCAAAAGTCGGGCCCAGGCGTGTACCTGCGCTTGGGGATGAACCGGCGCGCAACGGGCGTTCCCAGGAATGCGTATCCCTCGGGCGCGTAGCGGCAGTAGTCGCGCACGCTGCGGAGCCAGAACCATGTCGCGTCGCGCGCATTGTAGCGCGGGCGGATGCCTTGGTCCAGCAGGTTCGGGATCAGGCCGTGCCGCAGCGTCGAGCCAAAAGCGATGATGTGCGAGCGCGCGGCCGCGTAGTTGCCCGGGATCAGGAACATGCCGCGCAGGGCAATGAAGATATCGCGGCCCCAGCAGCGCATGTGCTGCGTCGAAAAGTGCGGCAGCCCCGCCGCGAGCGACGGGTGCCGCTGGTCCTTGGGGATCTCGATGCGGGTCGGGCCGTAAACGTCGAGCGGATACGGGACCGGGAACAGGCCCGTGGAGCGGACCGAGCTGAAGAGCTGGAACTGCGTCAGTACACAGTTCTCGGCAAAGAGCTCGAGCGACGACGTGCGCAGGTACGCAAGATTGCGGTGCGACAGCGAGTCCGAGCGCAGCGTCAGCGCGCGGTAGCGCACTCCTTGGTACGCAGCCACGACCACGATCGCAAAGTACTTTGGCACAAATGCCTGCGATAGCGACGTCACGAGCTTGAGCCGCGCTTGCAGCCAGTCGCGGATCGGCAGGATGCCTGGCAGGAACTTGGACAGCTTGGTCAAGCGGCCGACGACGTAATCGGCGAGCCATGGCCCCTGGCGCAGGTTCTGGAAGAGTGCAGCGCCAAGGTCGTTGTCGCGGGCGGCAGGAAGCAGCGCCGACACGATGCCCTGAAGTCCGCAGTAAGCGAGCGCACCGTGCCCGGGAACGTCGTAGACCGAGTCGCCAGTCATGTCGACCTCCTCGGGTGCTGCGCGGAACAGCACCGTGTTGATGTCGCGGTCGGACAGGTTGCGCACGGCCTCGTAGAGCCCGGGCATCCAGTTGCTGTTCTGCGAAGTGTACCACAGCTCGCTCGAGCCGAGGACGCCGTATCCAAAGCGCACCATCATCTCAATCGCGGCGTTGTGCTGGTTCATGCCGAGCAGCTGCCACAGCCGCTCGAACGCGCCGGCGGGCTCGCTCGGCTCTGTCGTGAGTTGCGCTAGATCGAGCGTCAGGGTGGAAACGTCGATCTCGCCCGCTGGGTTCTTGGTTGTCTCGATGGTCAATCCATTGTGCGCTTGCGATCGGCGGTTCGGGGGGCTCTGCGAGCCAACGGGCGATGCGCTGGGGCTGGCGCTTTCGGCAGCTGCAACGTCCTGCTCGATGCCGGTGCCAACGACCCACGTGCGGTAGAGCACAATGCTGCCGGGCACAAAGTGCTGCGAGTCGATGGAGATCACTGTCTGGATGTCGCCCGAGTCGCCGACCGTCTCGACAAAAGCATGGGTGATGTGGCTGAGCACCGTCGAGAACTCGAGCGTCGATGGAAGGCCAGAGATGTACCCCAGCACCTTGCGCGAGTGCCTGCGCTCGATGCTGGCGCGGCTGCGCTCGAGCGCCTGCTCGAACTCCTCGCTGTTGAAGGCGTGGTACAGCTGCGTCGGCGTCGACGGCGGCATCAGCTCCTCTGTCTCTGAGTCGCTCCCGTGGTCGTGGACATAGGGGATCGATGCATGCCCGATGCCGCCGCTGGTTTGAACCGAGAGCGTTGCCGACTCGAGCACGTGCACGGCCTGGTTGCGCAGAATGATGGGCGAGTGCACGGGGCCGCTCTTGTTTGCGCCGCGGAAGGCGCAGCGCACAATCAGCAGGTATCCGTCGTGCGTGATGGGATGCACGCGATGGATTGAGATGAAGTCGTGCTCCTGGTTGACGTGGATCTCGCTGTATCCCTCGCGCGCCATCTTGGCGTGCAGCGTGTTGAGGATCGACTTTGCTGGGATGATTCCCTCGAAGCTATCAGGGAGCCGGTACTTGCGGCTCTCGGTCACAACATTGAGCAGCTCGGGAACAATCTCGTCGTATCCCTTGACGCTGCCGACGGCGCATGCAGCCATGGCAACAACCGCGGCGTTGGGAAGAGAGTCCTCGGCCGTACGCTTCTGGTGCGGCGTCTCGTTGTCGTGAGTGCAGTCCATGAGCAGGCTGTGTGGGCGAGACCCGCGCAGCTCCACGACGACGCTGCTCTCTTCGTCAAGCGGCTCGTAAAAGACGGAGTTGATGCTGTGGCCCAGGATGTCATACGGGTAGTACTCGGCCGGGATTGTGAAGGAGCCGACCGGCGATCCGCCCTGGCGATGCACAACGCGGCTGAGCTCCTGCGGGTCCCATGCGTTCATGGCCTCGCGGATGAGCGAGTTGATGCCGAGCTTGGAGACAAAGAGCACGTCCTTTTCCTCGGAACCCGTGAAGAGCTCGGCAAAGACATAGAGATCGGGGTTGATGCGGCGCGCCGCGTCGAGCAGGTACTGGGCGACGTGGATCGGCGTCGAATGGCAGTTGTCGATGCGCAGGCCGTGGAAAATGCGGGCCATCTTGCGCGTGTACTCGAGCTGGTGCTCCCACAGCCACGGATTGTCTTGCTGCAAATTGCCGAGCGGGACATGGGTCAGTAAGCGCCAATTCAGCACGTTGCAGTGTCTGCAGGTAGAGACAACCCACCGGACCGTTTCCGTAGCGCAACTTGGTGCAGTCACCCCAGGCAATGACCTCGCGGCGCAGGTACGCCTTGCTGCCCTCGCCGGCAAAATTGACGAGTGGGTCTGCGTTCCAGATCCAGCCGTTGCTGGCAAGGCAGAGCTCGTCCGGATGGCGGTCCTTTGTAATGTTGTTGACGGGGAGCCGCGTAAAGTATGTGTCGACAAGCGGGTTGCTGCACACGGGCACCGCGTCAGCTTGCGGTCAAGGCTGCCGCAGCAGCGTCGGCGGCGGCGGTGCGCACTGGCGAGATATGGGGCCGAGACGCGGGCCATGCTCCGCGAGGCGGAGGTATCGGGCTCTGTTGGGAATCTGGTCTCGGATCGAGGCCACATCGCCGTCAAACTCTTGGTAAAACTCGAGGTTGACTTCGTCGACGAGCCGTACAAAGTGATCGACTTGCATTGCCGTATCCGAGACGCCGAGATCGCGCGAGAGCTTGTGGATCAGCGACATGGCGACGGACATGTCAATCGTCTTTGAGAAACGGAGGTACGTTTTCGGGTCCACGAGGCCCTCGCGGGACAGAGTCTGTGCGCGCTCCTTCTGCGAGATGCTAGCAAAGTTGACATTCTTGAAGCGGTCTGGGTCGAACGGCGGGGGCTTTCCGGCCGCGATGGCCGTCTTTGCGGCTCCCCACTGCTCGCGGAAAGTGGCGATAACGGTGACAGCATCGACGACGTAGAACTGCCAGAGCTTGATTTCGGGAAAGACCTTGTTCATGAAGGTTGATACGAGATCGCTGAGCTCCTGCTCGGTGCTGATCGTCGTGGGCTTTCCGTAAACAGTCTCGAGGTCGTCCGAGAACTGTAGGATGGCCTCGTCGAGCTCGTATGCCGGGCGGAGATGCGGAGCCGTTTTGAGATTGTATCCTGCGCAAGGCGCAAACGGCGACGGATTGAGAGGCTGCTGAACGAGAAGAGAAAGTCCACTGCAGGCGGAACTCACCGGCCTCGGGATGCTCGAGGAGCCACGAGCTGTTGCAGGCAGTGTGATTCCACACAATGTCGGTGATGCTGATGATCTTGTTGTTGGCGTGGATGCTGTCGATAGTTTCCTTGAGCAGCAGCTCCTTTTGGTCCTCGCCGAGCCCCGGGTCGTCAAAGAGGTCGTCCGAGAAGGCGAGCTGGTCGTAGATGGAGTAGGGCGAGTTTGAGATGCCGCGCTGGTTGAGCGGGGCAAAGTGCACCATGTTGTATCCCGCGTCAGAGAACTCCTTGAAGAACGACGGCCACTTTGAGATGGTTGGCATCCATTTCGGGATGACGGATAGGATGGCGATGCCGTCGAGCGGGATGACGGTGACGGCGGGCGAGTCCGGCTTTGGGAGGCCGAATCCCTGGATGGAGTCTGAGGGCACGACGAGGCGCGGGTCGACAAGGAAGTATCCCGTGCGGGCCTCGCCGCCGTCGTACCTGACGCGGTACTCGTAGGCGCCGGCGCGGTGGACGCTGATGTCGCAGAAGGGATCTGCAAGGCCGTCGATGACGAACCTGGGGAGCGTCAGCCGTGGCAGATCGCGACGGACCCCGCCTGCGTGGCTTACTTGATCTCGCGGAAGTTGGTGCGCTCGAACTGATGACTGGTGCGGGGCGGGGCGGGGT
>JADGIZ010000305.1:0-16343 GCA_027604665.1 Polyrhizophydium stewartii | reverse complement strand
CGCCTCGCCGCCCACGCCGTTGCCCAGCCGGCTGCCGCCGCCTTTTCGGTCGCGCTGCCCGCCGCCGCGGCCGCCTGGCACTCCCCCTCCCCGGCGGCCCCGCTGTCCGGTGCTTGGGACTCGGCCGCTGCATCGGCCACCACCGCCCCGCAGGCATTGCAGGCATCGCAGGCACCGCAGGCACCGCAGGAGGCACCGCAGGCACCGCAGCACCAGAAATCCCCGAACCCGATATTCGACGCAACGCCCGGCGACGCGCGGCTCGCCCTGCCCGCCCCGCGCCTCGCCCCCGCAGCGCCCTCCCCGCCTGCGGGGTCGGCGGACAGCCTGTTTGCCGACCGGCCAAACGCATTCGATGCATTCCAGTCCGACCCGCAGCCCGCGCCGGCCTGGCCCGACGAGTCGCAGCGCGCAAGCACCGCGACAGACCTGTCCGCTGACGCGCTCTTTGGAGCCGACCCGGCCGCCGTCGCCGCCTCTGCATCCACCGCCAGCTGACGGCCCTCGGACAGATGAAGATGGCGTGTTGTTTGAATACGACGAGGCCCGCCGCGCCTGGTTCCCCCGGGTGCGTCGCACACGGCCAGCTCGCGGCTGCTGCGCTGCGGCCGCTGACGCCGACGAAGTTGAACGAGGCCCTTGTGCAGGCGCAGCAGTCCGTCTATGGCACTGCCGATCCAGGCGAGCCGACCATGACGGCCAAAGAAAAGCGAAAGGCCGCTCGCCTCGAGACGGTGGGTCCCGAGCTCAGGAGGCCACGGCCCTGGTGCCCCGCTCACGCATCATTCACGAAGCTGGCGAGCAAGCGTGCCAAGGCCAGCGGCGCCGCCGAGCAGCCCGGTGCCGATGGCGCTGCCGACTCCGCCGAGGCTGCAGCCGACGGCGGCGCCGCGCCAAAGCCAGAGAAGAAGCCGCAGCGCAACACTGCTGTCTACGTCACGGGCCTGCCGCCCGATGCAACAGTCGACGAGATCAAGCAGATCTTCAGCAAGTGCGGCATCATCCTCGAAGATCCGCAGACGCTGCAGCCGCGCATCAAGATGTACAAGAACGAGCATGGCCACTTTAAGGGCGATGCTCTCGTCATTTACTTCAAGGAAGAGTCGGTCAAGCTCGCCATCGACCTTCTCGACGAGTCTGCTTTTCGGCACACAGAAAAGTCGACGATCCGCGTGCAAAAGGTGTGCACCCTGAAGCATCTTCCAATCCCCCCCTCCCTGATATCCCTCTGACATGCCCCGCTGCAGGCTGTCTTTCAGGAAAAGCCGGCTGGCTCGACCGGCGACTCTGCGGCCAAGCCCAAGGAACGCAAGCCCAAGCAGAACCTGCGTCACAAGCTCGAAAAGTGGGTTCCACATCGCTGCGCACGTGTCAACAACTGGCGACTGACGTATGCGCGCTGGCGCAGTCGCCTGGGCTGGTTCGAAGAAAGCCAGGCGTCGGCAGGCAAGTCGATGCGGGCCGTCATCCTCAAGCACATGTTCACTCTCAAGGAGCTCGAGGAAGATCCGACGCTGCTGCTGGATCTCAAAGAGGACGTCCAGCAGGAGTGCTCCAAGTTTGGCGAAGTCACCAGCGTGGTTCTTTACGACGTGAGAGTTGCTGCTTTATCTGCATCCTGGCTTGATCTAACACATGCTGCAGTTGGAAGAAGACGGCATCATGCTCGTGCGCTTCAAGCTGCCCGAGTCTGCAGAGGCGTGCCAAAAGGTGCGCTGTGATCTCTCAGTCTGTTCCCGTATATGTCGAGCTCACGCGACTCGCAGGTCATGAACGGCCGGTTTTTCGGAGGCGTGCAGGTCGAAGCGACGCTGTCCCACGGCAAGGAGAAGTTCAAACAAAGCAAGGCCCTGACCGAGGAGGAGGAGAAGAAACGCATCGATGCCTACGAGCAGTGGCTCGAGAGCCAGCACTGATACAGCTTAAGGCCTTGCCGAAAGGCACAGCATGACTGAAGTGTCACATAAATTGCATTGCGTGGCTTGCTTGCATCATTCTTCAGCGGATTGAAGCAGCGGCTGCCGTTCGCCCGCGCCAGTCTGCCGTTCAGTATCGGCGTCAACGGAGAGCTCTGCGTCATGGGCGCTGCTGCCCGGATACAGCATATAGTGCTGCACGAGGAAAACAATGTCTGGTCGAGTGTCAGTGGGCAGCGATCCGACTCTGCGAATGTGCCGACTCACCAAACAGGACCGAAACCAGGCCCAGCCCAAACTTGACCGGGTTGCCCGTCACACCGGTCCAGTCGCCCGACGCGGCCGAGTCAAGGAGCAGTTGCGCGATCGACAGCACGCCGCCCGTGAAGTCGAGAAGCACGTTCCCGATGCTCCACCCGACCGTCGAGCGCAAGCGCGCGTTGAGCACCGCTTGTGGCGCGTACTTGATGAGGGTCACGCCCATCTTCACGAGCGACAGAAAGTACAGCAGATCAATCAGCTGCAGAGGTCCAAGGTACATCTCCGCGAACAGGAGCGCGGCGCCAAACAGCGATGCGCCGATGTAGGCGCTCGCCCAGCCCGACAGCTGTGGGCGTCGGAGCCCGATCCACGCGCTGTCGGCAGGAGTCGCGGGCGGATCGGCGTAGATGATTGTCTGGATGAGCGTCACCAGCGAGATGCACAAGGCGTGCACCGCAAAGCCGAGGTCGTTGAGCTGCACGACGTTGTCTGAGCCCCATCGCTCGCGGTATTGCTTGCGTGCCAGCGGGCTGGCGTAAAAGTATGCGTTGTAGAATGTATAGCACAGAAAACCAAGGACGTTGAGGTACACAAAGTCGAGTGACAGGCCGCGCACGCTGCAGCAGTAGCAGCACAAGGCGGTGGTGCAGGAGAGTGCCGGTGCGTCAGCCGGACACGGCGCCGCGGGCGGCACACGAGCGTCGCCACGCACGACTTGCGCTGCCAGTTCAGGATGGCTTGAGGATAGAACGAGAGGGACCAGGCGACAAAGTACGTCTGTGCGAGGCGGTTAGCCTCCGTCCTGCGCCGCTAGAGCCCGTCGGGCACTGAGTTCCCGCCCGCCCGCGCCCCGCTCACCCAGCCCAGCACCGCTGACAGCGCGGACGTCGATGGCGTCATGGTTGTCGGTTTTGGTGCAAACTCGGCAAAGCGACTCTCGTTGCGGCTTCATTGGACTGGCTCGGACCAGCAAGCGATGCCGTGCGAGCCAGACTGGGCTCAGAATGCGGCCAGCGGCTTGCTCAGGATACCACACTCGAGCAGCTCCTTTTCAGTCTTGCGCTGCAGCCCGCCTGTCAGCGGTCGCAGACGCTTCGGATGTGGCGTCCAAATGGCAAGTACCTCGGAGAGCTTCCTGTTCAGATTGGACTTGACCTGAGCAAGCTTGATCTCCTCCTGCACGGCCTGAACATGCCCGTCGGCACTCGAGCCCTTGAGAATGTTGTGCTGAACGAGATCGTCCGCAGCGGGCCGCGCAGCAATGTGTGTCTTGAGCGAATCCTGCCGGCAGGAATGAGCCTCGATGTCTTTGACTGCCCCGGTAACTCACCATGATTAACCTCAATCAGCTGCCGCTTCAGCTTTTCCTGCGTGGCAGCAAGCGCAGAGGTTGCCTCGGCTGTAGTTTGTGTTAGTGACGCAAGGCCAAGCCAGATCCGACCAGCATCAGCACACCCTTAAGGATGTTGCGCTCGACCAGGTCGTCGCGGGCCGGGCGGGTTGCCAACAGATCTTCGAGAGCCTCGAAGCGGCGTAAGCCGCCTCCGGAAGAGGGTCTTTCTTCTTCGTTACTCTCCCTGACGAGGTTATTGGCTGGAGCCCGAGCATGATGCGGCGAGTGCCAGGTGTCGACTGCCCAGTCAGCATGTGGTTGTGCAGCAGAGGGTCGCCGGCGTCTGCCCCAGAAATCGCCGAGGTCACACAATGGCCTGGTGCGGCGTGCGTGGCGAGCAGCCAGGCAAGCGACAGCCAACGAGCCCAATCCCGCGATGCTCGGCCGCTGGCACCTTTCCGTGGTGTTGGCGGCCGAGATCTCGGCACAGGCCTCATTGTGGGAGAGAGCAGCGACGCAGGCCGCTGAGCCGCCGCTCCAGCACCCACCAAATGGCCGCAGCGTGTTGTTGGCGGGACTGTGGCCCGCAACGCCCGTGGTCGTGAATGTGCGGGGCCTCATCGTACGGCGACTTTTGGAGGCGGTGTGGGGAAGTTTTGTATTTCGCACAAGAATGGTTGGCGAGATCGCGAGACGACGACGGCCGCGGAACGGCTGGCTGACGCTTGCCGCCTCCCCGCGTCGCTCGCCCACTCGGACCGCCTGGCACAGCTCTTTGCTCGCTCGCTTGTGGCGGCCTCTGCTGCGTCAGCCTTGCGTACCCGTGCCCCGGTGGCCCTGCACCTTGCCGCATGCTCCGCACCCGCGGCGGCCGTCTCGCGGCTTCGCATGCCCGCTGCGGCTTCGGCGTTGGCTCGCATGTCGACGGCAGCCAAGGCCCCCAAGGAGGGCACGACGCCCGAGGACATGCGCGTGCGTCCTGTCGCATCATAGACCCCGGGCATATGCATGCGGCTGCTCCCCGCCTTCCGGCGATGCGAAGCCGCGCTGCGTGCCGGCTCTGGCTGACTTGGATCGCATGCACGACTCGTCATTGCGCCGTGTCGACATATCTGCTGCCCGGCCGTGCGTGTAGCGCATGACTATCCGCAGCATCGGCCTGTTCCTGGTCAGCGGCGTGGCCCTCATGGCCTACTTCTTTCACGAGAAGAAGAAAGTGGATGAGGAGCGCGAGGCGAGCAAGAACCAGGAGGTGGGCAAGCCCAAGGTCGGCGGCTCGTTCTCGCTCGTGGATCACAACGGCCGGCCAGTCACGGACTTGGACTTCCTGGGAAAGTACATGCTCATATACTTTGGATACACGTTCTGCCCGGATGTGTGCCCTGAGGAGCTCGACAAGATGGCCGAGATTGTCGAATTTCTGAGTGAGCACATCGCCTGCAGGGAGCGATGCCGAGACTGCAGCAGACTGATCCCATAGCAAACGCTGTGAAAACGTTCTGGTATCGCAGAGAAAAATGAGGGCTTTGCGCAGGAGACGATCCTGCCCATTTTTGTGTCGTGCGATCCAAAGCGCGACTCGATCGAGTCGATCCGCGAGTATCTCAAGGGTGAGTCGTCAATTGGAGCACATCCGCTTTGCATTTTTGGGAGCTGACGCTGTGCGCCGCAGACTTCCACCCCGACTTTATTGGCTTGACAGGCACGTACAACCAGATCCGGCGCATTGCCAAGTCGTATCGCCTGTACTTTAGCGCACCGCCGCACGCCGTCGACGACGACGAGACCGACTATCTGGTCGACCACTCGATCTTCTTTTATCTGATGGGACCCGATGGCAAGTACGTCTCGCACTTTGGCCGAAACGAGACATCCGAGAAGGTGGCAGAGAGGATCATTGGATTCATCAAAGAGAAGGGAACGAAATAATGAAATGCAAAGCCCGGCAGTGTGCGCGTCTGGCCGGTAAAGACGAACATGGGATTCAGTGCCTACGCCGCGGCAGAGCTTGGATCTCCGGGCCGACTGGGTGCACCCTGCGGCTGCTGCTCTTGCTGATGCTGCTGTTGGCGCAGCAGCTCCTCGCGCGCGGCATCGGCGGATGCGATGACCTCGGGCGGCGGCGGAAGGAATCCAAGGTCACGGCGGACTTGCTCCAAGTCTTGCTCAAACAGATCCTCGTACATGACTGCCATGAGGAACTTGCAGTTGCTCGCCGACTGCACTGCCCAGGGCACAAAATGGCCAAAGAGCCGCTCGCGCTCGGCGGCAGTCAGTCGCAGTGGGCCGACGAGCGCGCTCAGCATGGCCACGGGAAGGCCTGTCTGCACAAACTCGAACCACTTGACGGCGATCTCGGCCTCGACCGTGACCGGCATGTCCAGCAGCGCATGCCAGAAGTCGTGCACCTGCCTGTATCTGAGCATCACATACGCAAGTTCGGGATCGTCGATGTACTTGATCTGCGGACGCATGTCAGTGCTTCAGCCGCCCGGCCACCCAGTGCGCGCACGCACATTCTCGCGCGAGTCGGGCGTGACGTGCTGCGAGTCGAGGAAGCGCACATATGCACCGCCGAAAGTCGATGTCGGCAGCGCACGCAGACGAGCGAGATCGACCGACGCCGTGCTGACAAGCGGCCGCTCGCGGAGGATGCGGCGACCGTCGCGGTCGCGCAGCATGCGGTCGCGCAGCGCAGGCAGCACCAGCGTGCCCGTGGTCTCGCCGAGCGCAGCAACCATGTCTTGCAGGTGCGGGCCGTCAGCCAGAGTCACGACAGCACCGACAGCGCGGGCGACGGGAGCGCACCGGCGCGGGTCGGGTCGGCCAGCGCCGTGAACGCCGCGCGGGTTGCGAGCGCCAGGCGCGACAGCGGCGCCGTGCATTGGCGTGCGCCTGCGCGCGTGCGGTCAGCGTGTGCGGGTGGGTGCGGCCGCGCGTGCTGGGCGGCCGCCGTGACAGCCGAGGCGCCGGTGGCCTCAGCGCACTTTGCATCGCAGATCGCCAGCCAAAGTTCAGCATGGCGGTGTCCTCGGTCATTCGGCCGCTGCTGGCGCTCGCGCCGCGCGCCGCATGCTCGCTCCGCCGCCCGCTCGCGGCGCTCTCCCCGCGGTGCACATGGACCGCGCCCTCTCCGGCGGCCTCGCCCGTGCGCTTCATGTCGCAGGCGGCCGGCGAGCAGGCCCACGTCGATCCCGCCGACCTGGTGAGCATCCTCGGGCACCCGATGCGATCCGCAGACCGGCAGCACACGCCGCCATGGCCGCACGGCGCTTCGGCGCCACACATGCTGCCCAATGCATTCTGTGGACACCTCTGCCACGCCGCCGTCTGCGCCGATCCGTCTGCGGCCCAGCGGCATCCCGCCTGCCGCGATGTCGCCGCGCGCCTGGCTGACCGACACCACAAAAAAACGCCATATGATTCAACTTGCCCCGCCGCAGACCCGTCTCACGAACCTGCGCAACATCGGCATTTCGGCCCACATCGACTCGGGCAAGACCACGCTGACGGAGCGCATCCTCTACTACACGGGCCGCATCGACGCAATCCACGAAGTCCGCGGCAAGGACAATGTCGGCGCCAAGATGGACTCGATGGAGCTTGAGCGCGAAAAGGGAATCACGATCCAGTCCGCCGCCACGTACACCAAGTGGGGCTCGCACGCCATCAACATCATCGACACGCCCGGTGCGCTTGTCTACGCCTGTGAGATCGACCGCTGCCGTGCTGCGCGCTGACACAGGTGCAGGACACGTTGACTTTACGATCGAGGTCGAGCGCGCACTCCGCGTGCTGGACGGCGCCATTCTGGTGCTGTGCGCCGTCGGCGGAGTGCAGAGTCAGACAATGACCGTCGACCGCCAGATGAAGCGCTACAACGTCCCGCGCATTGCGTTCATCAACAAGATGGACCGGTGAGGACACGTGCGGATCTTGCGTGGCAGGGGCTGGCACCATCGTGCTGACGGCCACCGGATCCAGCGCTGGCGCGAACCCTCAACGCGTTGTCAGTCAGATGCGCTCCAAGCTGCACCTCAACGCGACTTTTATGCAGATCCCGATCGGCGCCGAGGCCGAGCTCCAGGGCGTCGTTGATCTCGTGCGCATGAAGGCGTACTACCACGAGGGCGAGAAGGGGTGCGATCTGGCTTTGTGTGGCGTGGTTCCATGACTGGCCGTGCTGACAGTGGCCCACTGGCCCTCCGCTGTTGCCAGAGAGACCATCATCACCAAGGAGATCCCCGCTGAGCTGCGCGAAAAGGCCGAGGAGATGCGCGCCGCTCTGATCGAGAACGTCGCCAACGTCGACGAGGAGATTGGAGAGCTTTACCTCAACGAGGAGCAGCCGACGACGGAGCAGCTGATTGCCGCCATTCGCCGCGCGACGCTTGCGCGCACCTTTGTGCCCGTGTTTGTCGGCTCGGCGTACCACAACAAGGGCGTGCAGCCCATGCTGGACGGCGTCGTTGACTACCTGCCCGCGCCGCACGAGGTCGAGAACACTGCGCTGGACATCAGCGACAGCGAGAAGCAGGTCAAGCTGTCGTCCATGTCAAGCGCGCCGCTAGTTTCGCTTGCATTCAAGCTCGAGGAAGGCCGCTTTGGCCAGCTGACGTACATCCGCGTCTACCAGGGCACGCTCGCGCGCGGCGACAACATCATCAACGTGCGCACCGGCAAGCGCGTCAAGGTCTCGCGCCTGGTGCGCATGCACTCGAACGAGATGGAGGACGTCGAGTCGGTCGGCTCGGGCGAGATCTGCGCGCTCTTTGGTGTCGAGTGTGCCTCGGGCGACACGTTCACGAGCGGCACTGCGCAGCTCACGATGACGTCCATGTTTGTTCCCAAGCCGGTGATCTCGCTGTCGATTGCTCCCAAGGGCAAGGAGTCGGCCAACTTCTCCAAGGCGCTCAGCCGCTTCCAGCGCGAGGATCCGACGTTCCGCGTGCACGTTGACAACGAGAGCAAGCAAACCATCATCTCGGGCATGGGCGAGCTGCACCTGGAGATCTACGTCGAGCGCATGAAGCGCGAGTACAATGTCGAGTGCATCACGGGCAAGCCGCAGGTCGCCTTCCGCGAGACGGTCACAGCCGAGTCCAAGTTTGACTACACGCACAAGAAGCAGTCTGGCGGCGCGGGCCAGTTTGGTCGCGTCATGGGCTACATCGAGCCCATCCCCGCCGACGAGGTCGACGAAGACAAGCCGGTGCAGTTTGAGGACCGCACCGTGGGCATGAACATCCCGCACCAGTACATCCCCGCCATCGAGAAGGGCTTCTACGAGGCGTGCGAGAAGGGCGCCATGACGGGCCACCCGGTCACGGGCGTGCGCTTTGTGCTCGAGGACGGCGCGGCGCACGCTGTCGACTCGAGCGAGCTGGCCTTCCGCCTGGCGGCCATTGCGGCCTTCCGCGAGGCATTCAAGGGCGCGCGCGGCATCATCCTCGAGCCGATCATGGAGGTCTCGCTGTCGGTCCCCCTCGAGTTCCAGGGCGCCTGCGTCGGCCTGGTCAACCGCCGCAAGGGCACCATCCTCAACACCGAGGTGCTCAACGACTACATCGAGGTCACCGCGGACGTGCCGCTCAACGACATGTTCGGCTTCTCGACAGACCTGCGCTCGCTGACGCAGGGCAAGGGCGAGTTTGCGATGGTGTACAAGGAGCACCGCCCGGTGATGCCGTTTGTGCAGGAGCAGCTCGTCAAGGAGTTCCAGCAGAAGCAGCAGCAGCAGCAGCAGGCCAAAAAATAAACTGGCCCCGTACTTATGGCCGCACCCGAGCCCAGGCCCCTTTTGGATGCCATCTGTTGCATCACGTGCGCGGCAGCGATGATCTTGCCCGGCCTCGTTTCCCCGACCCGAGCCAGAGCAAATGCCGGCAGACCCCAGCGGACGTCGGCGACGCCAAAAGAAGCGAGCGGCCGCTTCCGCCACCCTTGCCGCATCAGGCACCATGTCGTCCAACTCGCTGGCCACGAAGAAGCCGACCCCCGCCCCCGAGCGCTTCGACAAGGCGCTCATGTCGGTGTTGCACGCGCTGCTGCTGAACCCATACATCGCGCCGGCCTTCTGGCTGTTCTCGGCCCTGGGCCTCACCGTCCTGTCGCCGCTGCTGCTCTGGGGCGCATGTGCCGTCGGAGGGTCCATGTCCCTCTTGCGTGTGCTGTTCAAGGGCCCGCGGACGCCCATCCGCGACTGGTCCGACGAGATCATTCTCATCACGGGCGGTGCGTCTCTGGCGGCATGTCGCCTCGGCTGGCCCGTGCCCGCAGCCACGCGGGCTGACACTGCCTGCTTCTGGCTGGCACAGGCTCCCACGGCATCGGCGCCATTGCCGTCGAGACGTTTTCACGTGAGAAGAAGGCCAAGGCCGTCGTCGTCCTCGACCTGCATCCGCCCGAGGGTGTCGGTGAGTTGCTGCGCTGTTGCCGTGCCCGTCAGCCCCAGCTCACCATGGTCCCGCTCCGCCCCCATCCTCTTGGCCCACGTGCGCAGCAAGCAACGTCAAATTCTACAAGTGCAACGTCGCCAACAAAGACGAGGTCCACGACGTTGCCGCCAGGATCATCAGCGAGGTCGGCCACCCGACCGCGCTGATCAACAACGCCGGCGTCGTCAACGGCAAGAAGCTGGTCGATCTGAACCTCGTGGAGATCGAGCGGTGCGTCCTGCGTGCCCCTCGCGTTGCTTGCGATCGTCCATCCGCCCTCTGGATCACGCTGATCCTGACCCGGCGCACTCGCACCCTCTCAGCACCATCGCCGTCAACGTGCTCGCCCACTTTTACCTGATCAAGGAGTTCTTGCCGGGCTTCATCAGGGCCAACCGCGGCCACATTGTCACGATCGCATCGGTGCTCGCCACGATCGGCTCGGCGCACGTCAGTGAGTGTTCCCGCTCAACGCAGCTCTTGCTTGCCGCCTCACGCGCATCCACACACAACCGCAACCACTGACCCCTGGTGCCCGCGCTCAAGCCGACTACTGCGCTTCAAAGTTTGCCGTTGCCGGCCTGAACGACTCGCTGCGCCAGGAGCTCAAGGGAACGTGAGTTGCGCTTGTGCCTTCCGCACACGGCATCGATGTCTTTGCTGACCAAGCTGCGCAGCAACGTGCATACTTCGTGCATCTATCCGGGCCTGATCGACTCGGGCATGTTCCAAGGCGTCGACCATAAGATGCCGTGGATCACGCCGCCTCTTACGCCCGAGCGCGTTGCGGCCGAGATTGTCCGCACCGTGCAGCTTGGCCGCAGCCGCTCGGTGCGGCTGCCGCTGTACACGTACTCGGGTCCCATCATGCAGCTTCTCCCGATCGAGATTTCCGACTTTATCCGCAAGGTAGGAAGCTCGCTCGCCGATGTGCGGAAGACGCTCACCCGCGACTCGCTTTTTTTTTGCTAATGATCGTTGCTCGCCGTGTGCCGGAAACGCCCAGGTCATGGGCTCCAACGACGAGATGGGTCATTTCAAGGGCTCGCTTTCGGCCGCCAAGCCTGTGCGTGCTGTGGAATGAACGTCATTGCGTATTGGTTCGAAAGCTCGCTGGCGAATGCGGCTGCGGTGCCTGCCTGATCCGTGCCGCATCGTGGCGCCTTGGGACGGCGTCTTCACCGACGAGACTCTGGATCCAGCGTCGGGGCTTCCTGGGCGAGACCGTCGGCGCACGTGTCGGTTTTCGGTAATGTGAGGGCAAGACTGGCCGGATTCGTCCTTGACGCAAACGACGGAAACACTGGCCGGCCGCATGACCACGATCGATATCGACAACAAATCGGGCGACTGGCGGCAGCAGGCTGCCGCTGAGCAAAGCGTGCCAAGCGCGCCAAGCCAAGAGCTGGTTCCACCAGCGCTGCCCTCGAGCGCCACGACGGCGGAAACGGACGACTCGATTCTTGGCGTGAGTGCTCTCGGGGCCATCTGGGCGAGCGAGATGCGGCTGTTTGCGAAACGCGGGATGTGGTCGGCGGTGAGAGGCAAGCGGACCGAGCCTGCCGCTGCTCGGCGTAGATCGCCGCGTCGACGGCCGATGCCCAGCCTGAAGGCGGCAGCGGCACGGGTGGCGGCGGCGGCAGCGCCCCGGCGTGCAGCCCCTGCGCATGTTCTGCTCAATGGCCGCAAGTGCCGTGGATGCCCAGACCGGCCGCATCCAGGATGCCTGGGCTGCGCGTCTGTTGCGCTGACAGGCCAGCGGGTCCACTCACACTCGCCCTCGCGATCGCAATGCCTCGCACGTCCCAGAAATCCGCAGGCGGCCAGAGCATCACCGCAGGTGTCATGCACAGCGAGCCGGCCGAGATGCAGATGCGGCTGCTCGAGGAGGGCCTCGTGCGACCGCCGCCTCGGCCGCCGTCTCCGGCGAGCACAAACGGGTCGCTGAGTCCGCCGCCCTCGAAACAAACCGACAAGGCGTACTCGCACTACCGACACAGGCAGCGCATTGTCCACCGCGAGCATTTGGAAGATGCGGCTTCATCTGGCGTGCAGTCGCAGCCCCTCAGCCCCGACTTCAGCGACAGCAATCTTGGCTCGAACGACTCTGTGCGCATCCCTATGTCGCCTGACGCGGCCCCGACCCGCGCCCGCACCGGGAGCAACACATCGAGCAGCAGTCGGAGGCCGAGCTTGATCACGCGCCTTGCGCGCCGCATGTCGAGCTCGCTGACCGGATCCAGCACAGGCTCGCAGGTGCTCGCGGGGGAGCTGGGTCGCGAGGGGTCGGCGCAGAGCGTCATGGCACCCATCTCGTACTCGGGCGCGCCGTCGGCAAGCAGCGTCGCGTCGCTGCGCATCGACCCGGCGTCGGGACAGCTTTCGATGAGCAACTCGATGCGCATGATGCGCCGATCAGAGACCAAGGCGGGCAGCATCGACGACGGAATGCTTCACGTCGGCAAGGGCGGCGGCGGCGGCGGGAGCAGTCTTGGCCACTCACACGGCGCATCATCGCGGTCGTCGGTGTTCTCGCAAGAGAGCAGCTTGCCGAGCATCATGAGCAAAATCACACACAAGATCGAGGACTGGCTCGCCGAGGCTCCGCCCATGCCGGACGTGCAGTCGGACCTCGACGAGCTGGTCGAGCGGCTGGTCATCTCCAAGGAGTCCAAGACACGCACGTTTTGCCTGGACCAGCGCGAGATCATGTCGGTATGCAGTATGGCCAAGAAGGCTTTGCTCGCCGATCCGTCTCTGCTTGCGCTTGCCGCGCCGGTCAAGATTGTTGGTGCGGGACCCAAATCAGGCGGACCCATTTTGCGCCACCGTGCTGACGTGATGTGTGCGTGGGCCGCGCGGGTCCGCGGTTATGCGTGCGCAGGCAATCTCAACGGCCACTACAACGATCTGCTGGGTATCATCACGGCCTGCGGCGTCCCCGCCAACACAAGCTACCTGTTCCTTGGCGGGTATGTTTCGCACGGCGTCCGCAGCCTCGAGACCATTTGCCTGCTGCTCTGCTACAAGGTCAAGTACCCCAACACGTTCTTTCTGTTGCGCGGGAGTGAGGAGACTCCGGGAGCCACCAAGAGTGCGTCAGTCGCGTGCCTGTCCTATGTAGGCCCCTGTTCAACCAAGTTGACGTGCTCTTGGCGCAGCCGGCGGGTTCTTGGACGAGTGCAAGAAGCGGGCCTCTATGACCGTGTGGCGCGAGCTCATCAGCGTCTTCGACTGCATGCCGCTCGCCGCGGTCATCAAAAGTGAGCATGCGCCGCGTCGTACAGGTGCCACCGACAGAAGCTGATATTCGCCACGATCGATTCATGTCCAATCAGAAAAGGTGCGGTCCTATCGATCCAGCACCTTCTGCCCACATTCCAATGGCTGACGTTGGGCAAAGATCTTTTGCGTTCACAGCGGGCTTTCGCCTAGCCTCAACCGAATCGAGGACATCAGCAACATCCAGCGACCGTACATGTTCGAGCACACGGGGATTGTGGCAGGTGTGTTTGCGGCGGCAGTCCACAATCAGTTATTCCGTCGCATGCTTACGGGCGAGCTCGCGCAGATCTCTTATTCTCGCAACCCGACGAGGTGGGCAGGGAAGAGCAGGAGGTGCAGTTAAGATTGGAGAAGCTGAAGATGCGATTCGGACAGGTCGACAACGCCGAGCTTGCGTGGACAGACAGCAAGACCGGCATCGGATACGGTGCGAACCGAAGCATGCATACAGCCGCCTTGAGCGAGCAGGCAGCTGACACCAAGCCACACGCGGACAGAGTTCAACACGCGCGTGCTGCACTCGTTCCTCAACTACAATTCGTTTGACCTGGTGCGACTCGAGAACCCCGCTGCGCGACAGCCACACGTCGACTCCTGGCTGACCCCCCACACACGACAAGATGGTGCGGTCCAAGCAGCTCGTGCAGCACGGCTTTGAGTTTTGGGGCAAGCAGCGGCTGGTGTCCATCTTCTCCGCCTCGCAGTTCTGCGGCCGGCACGGTGAGCGCGGGCGGTCACCCTGCACCTCCCCCCCCTCACGCCGGCACTCCAAAGCAAATCGGGGCAGCGCGATCGCGGTGCTGACGTGATCGTGATGCGGCACTGCCCATTATGCAGATAACGACGGGTTGGTTTGTTTTGCTGCCGGCATGCTTGGGCCTGATGGCAGCCGCTAACCAATGCTCCGTCTGCTCCGCGAATCAGGGCCGTGCTCGAAGGTGCGAGGCCCCCCCCCGAAGCGGCAATCACTTTCTGGTCGAGCGCTGACTCACGATGCCCTTCTTCAGTCGATGCGCACCTCAAATGCTCGTTCACGGTGATCGAGTCGGTCGAGCGCAAACAATGAGATGAAGCTGTGCGACATGCGGGTGTTTATGGCCGTGCTGGCGCTCGCTGCTCGGCGAGCACGCATGCGGGAGCACAGGCTCTATTTCGGGTCGTCCCCAGAACCGCCCGTCACCCGTCGCCCCACGCACCCGTCACACCCCGTCGAGCTCCAGGAACCACCCGTGGCTTCCGGAGTTCTTTCAGGACGTGCTTGTCCCGCGGCATGAAGTGGTCGGCCGTCTCGAGGAACCAGTCGTCGCGCTTGAGGCGGTGGATGAGGATGGTGTTGTCCGTGTACGGATGCGCCCAGCCCTCCTTTGACTGCGGCGAGTCGTAAAAGGCCTCGGCCTTATCGGTGGTCCAATGCTCGATGAGCTTGAGGCGGTAGAGGAGCGTCGCAAAGGAAGCGTCCTCCTGGCCGATCCGAATCGAGTCTGGTATGTCGGCGGTTGCGACGGCGCGCGCCACGTCCAGCGAGACGCCGTAGCCCATGCCGGCCATGAACCCGAATCGGGGCACCTCGCGGCCAAAGTAGACGCCCTTTTCGGGCATCGTGCGCAGCCAAGCGGCGAGGTTGCGCAGGTCCAGCCAGGCGTCGTCGTCGGCCTTCATGACGAAGCGGAAGTCGCCGGACTTGAAGGCGCGGCCAATGTGCGTAAAGTAGGTGAAGGTCTTGCCGTCGTTCATGTTCTCGTCGCAGTCGAGCACGAGCATGTCGCCGTGGGCACTCTGCTCGAACTCGGCCTGCAGCGCAAGCTCGGGCTCCTTGGGGCGGCCGACGACGAAGCGAAACTCGACGTCGGGCGGCGCGAGGCGAGCGCACGTGGCTCGGATAAGAGAGCGGCGGTGCAGCTTCGCGGCGGTCGTGAAGAGGCCCACGAAGACGGTGCGCGGCGCCGGGTCGGCCACGAGCACCGGCGACGGCTCCAAGACGGCGGCGCGGGGCCTAGCATCAGTGGTGGTCGGTGCGGCGGGGCTGCGCCAGCAGTGTTGTGAGCGCGGCGAGCGCAATGACCAGCGGCGAGGCCGAGCGCAGCATGCGCCGCGACTTGAACGACGCCGAGACCATGTGCGGGCAGAGTCGCGGCGCGGCGTGGAGGTGGAGGCTGACAGTTGGGTGTGGTGCCGGGCCGTTGGGCGACGTTTCGGGAGGCGCTCAGACCCGAGGCATCCCGGCGCCACCATGCCATGGCGCATTGGGCCATAATTTCATTCTGAGGCGACATGGGCCTGAGGGCCTGGCGATGGCATCGCCTCGGGGAGGATCGTGCGCAGCGTCAGCGAGATGCGGCGGTCCCGGTGGACGACGGCGCCGGCGGCCGTCTCGACGGCGTCCTTGGAGATCTCGTGCGTGCACTGCGTGCGGGCGTGGCCGGTCATGACCAGCAGCGAGCGCCGCGGCAGCACCACGGGCACGCTGGCGCCCGTAGCCTTGTCCACAAACGTCATGACGCAGTCACTGAGCAGCGACAGCGACGTCACGGTGTCGCCAAAGATGGCGGTGCTGTCCGTATGCGCCATGATGCTGTCCATTGGCGGCCGCTGACCTCGTCAGCAATCTGCGCGAGATGCAGCGCATTCGTGCTGGCGACGCACCCCTGCCCGAGGTCGTACTCGTTGACGAGCAGATGGTTGGGCGGCTCGGCGGCAAAGACGCCGTGCGCCTGCATGCGGGCGACGAGCGGCTGCACGAACGGCGGCAGCGGGCCGAGCCGCTCGACGACGGTGCGGGTGCGGTACAGGAACAGGAATCCGTCCTGCTGCGTGCGTCGCCGCAGCTCCGGGTTCGGCGCAACGCCGCGGCCGCACCACGGCCGCCCGTCGACCGCGGCCACGAGTGCGGCCTCGTCGGCCTCGCTCACAAAGTCGCGCAGCAGCCGCAGCCCGGGCAGCCGCGCGTCCGCTGCGTCCTCGACCGCCATCGCCGAGAGCGCGGGCAAACGGCGTCCCGCCGCCCGATCGCCGCCCAGTGGCCCCCCGCGGGCAGCGCCTCGGCGAGATCCACCCGCCGGCCGCCGCATGCAGCCTCGCACAAGGCACGTGGCAGGCCGCACAGGCAGCACC
>JADGIZ010000304.1:0-16344 GCA_027604665.1 Polyrhizophydium stewartii | reverse complement strand
GTGTCAGGCTCGTTGCCATGATGCATGTGGGGTCGAAGCGACGGCGCACCAGCAAGCCCCGCAGCGGCGACGCGGCCAGGCCCGCGAGCAGCGCCTCGCGCGCGGACGTGAGCGGGCCGGCGGGAACCAGCGCCGGCGGCGCCGCGCCAAGCAGTAGCGCGAGCGCCGCCAGCAGCGCTATGGCGCAGGCGACGAGCGTGCGGGCCGAGGCCGACTTCATGGGCTGTCGGGGGCAAACATTTCATTTTGTGAAATGCGGCTTGGGTCACCTCGTTGCCAAGGCGTTGATCCGCACAAAGTTGGGCCGCCGCGCGCGGCCGGCCGCACCCGCGTCCGCCGCGTCCCGGCCCGCGCCAAGCGGCTGCCGCGGCGCCATCGAGCTGCGCCGCGACGGCTGGTGGTAGAACGGCGGCACGCCCCGCACCTCGTATGAAGAAGAGATGTCGTCGCCCTGCATCGCACGAATGCGCTCCGTCTCGTCAGCCGGGGACGACACCCAGATCCCTCATCGCCGCAGCGCACAGCACATACCTCGACAATCAGCGTGCCGACCAGCGTCTTGCCGTAACTCGTGGGCTTGTAGCCGACGACAAACCGGTTGTCGTCCCCGGTCCTCGCGGCGTCCGGGACAAGGAACCCGCGCTCGGGCGTGATGCTGAACTCGCCGGGCGAGTCCTTTGTAAAGTATGCCCTGAAGCGCTTCTCGCGCGACGTGCTGTTGCGCAGCGTGAACGTCACCATCGACAGCTTGTTGATGCTGCCCTCAATCACGATCACATCGTCAATCGGCGGCGGATGCGCGACAAGCCGGAGCGGCATGCGCCAGCGCCCGCCCGACTGCGCGTGCGCAAACACAAGCTGCGCACTTGCGTCCGCGGGACGGAACGGGCTGTAGACGACCTCGACCGCAAACTGGATCACCTCGTTTTCGATCACGGGGTCGCCCGGCGAGATTGAAAACGACACGGCTTGCATCGTGTCGTCAGGCTCGGCGCCGCTCGAGGCCTCGAGCTCAAGCCGGACAAGCGACCTCCAGCTGCTCTTGAGCTTCTCGGCACTCATTCCGCAGAAATCAAAGCCGTCGAGTCGCACGTCGATGCTGTGCTGCACTCGCTCCCGCGCGCGGCACTCGAAGCGCTGTGTGCCTGCAGACACAAGCCGCTCGGGAATGCCCTGCTCACGATCACACCAGAGAAGGTCAGCGCGAGAAGGCCCGGTTGTCTGACACGCGGCACTCACCCTGAGCGGGAACACCCAGCGCAGCTGCGCGTTCATCTCAACGACGATCGCGCCATCCGCGGCCCGCATCGACGCTGGCTTGAACGAAAACGGAATCTCGAGCTTCTCAAGGCCGCCGATGCTCAGTCGCGTCTTTCGGCCAAGCAGCAGCGCAAAAGCTCCTTGGTCCGCCTGCT
Source organism: Polyrhizophydium stewartii (assembly GCA_027604665.1). Lineage (NCBI taxonomy): Eukaryota > Fungi > Chytridiomycota > Chytridiomycetes > Rhizophydiales > Polyrhizophydium > Polyrhizophydium stewartii. The sequence continues at coordinate 14,929 of JADGIZ010000304.1, read as the reverse complement.
GGATCGACACCGATACCGAGATCGGATCAATCAGCGGGTTCAGGAACACAACTTGGCCCGAGACCATCTGGCCAAGCAGCGTCGTCACACTCTGCGCCTCCATCGGCTCGGGCAGCATTCCACGACCCTGCTCAGCGAGTGTCAGCCATACTGCTGCCGCTGAAAAAGCCCCGGTTCACCTGGCCTACTTTGACAATAAACGACGAGTTGCCGATAAGCTGACTGATGACCTCGATGTTTGTCGATCGAGCCTCGGTCAACGAGCTGGGCCAGAATAGGATCTGCACCGACGCCACTTCAAGTGGTGCCAGAACAATCTTGGTGACGGGCACTTGCTGCCGCGCGAGGCTGCCACTGGTGGCCGGATACATGATTTGAAAGTCGCGCGGATTCGACACCAGGATCTCGAGCTCGATGCTTTGGTCGAGCGGGTTCTCAAGCTTGAACAACTGCGACTGGTTTCGGGATCGGTTGTCGCAACGTCAGTCCTGGGATCCACTTTTTTTCATGTGAAACGAATAGAGAATCATCAACTTACGCAGCTCTTGCCGAGCGCGCACGCCATATCCGGCAGCTCCACTGGCGGCGACTCGTTCGCCTCCAGCTCAAACTCGTACCAGAACTCGCCAATGTCCTGCGAGGCAAAGCCGACCAGGCCCCGCGATTTCGCGGGAATCACTGCCGGCACGAGGTCAGTATTCTGGGTCCAATCGCCGCCGCTCGCACAACTCTTACTCGGAGCATAGACGAGGCTGTAGACTGACTCCTCATGCGCGTTCAGGTGCATTGTCGCAGCGCCTTGCAGATCTCCACCCTCGATCATCACCGTGTATACGATGGGCACACCAAGCGGGTTTGCCAGGTTGATGTCGATGCTCACGGCGTTGCGGACAGCAGACGACAGCGGGATTGTCCTGATTGGCAGCGGTCGCTGGACCTTGAGCTGCACCACGAATCAGCATCGATCCTCGGAGACCCACGCTTTGGATGGCGCGCCACCTGCCTGCATCGTGAACCAGGTGTATGACCCGTCGGCGCGACTGATAAACTTGACACTTCTCGAGTACGATCCCGAGCAGCGCGGGCTGAACTGCATCTTGTACTCGCTGGAGCCGCCGGCCGAAACTCGCACGCGGCTGTCTCCATGCGCGGCGGGCAGATCGGTCTCGACGTCGTACTCGGCGTCCTGGTCTGTTGGATTCCGAACAACAAAGGCCTGCTCGATCTGCAGCAGGCCAGAACGTCAGTGGGGATCGCTCAAGGGCAGCGCGATCTATTCCTCGATTGTAACGCACCTGTTCGTTGGCGTGGCACTCGATCTCGCGGGTCTCTTCGGGCAGCGGCTCCTGCCCGAGCCCGCGGAGGTGGTACGTGTATCGCTGCGTCGTCTGGACATTGAGAAGCATGAGCGTGCCGTTCACCTCGCATGCCCGCAGCGGCTTGAAGGCCACCGGGTAGTTGGCCGTGCTCTGCGCTCGCACAGTCACCGAGTACGGGCACGAAAAGTATTGCCCCTGCATCGATGCTTTGATGGTCCAGTCCTCGTCCGTGCGGTTGACGATGGGGATGTCTTGTACAATAGACTGACGCGCCGGGATGCAGAACTCGAGCTCGGCTCGAGATCCGTCCGAGCGTACCATGCCCTGGACCACAAAGACGCGCACGTCCGAGGTTTCCACGCAGCTGAGGACGACGCGGCACAGATACTTGCCCGCGAGCTGCACCGCAAGATCAGAACAAGAAATCACATACAAGTGCTCTGGCTCCAGCAGCTCAATCTGGCATGTGACGCACCTTTGGGCTGAATAAAATGGGCAGCTCGGTGTAGTTTTGGTCGATAATGAGCGTCTTGTCGCGCGCTTCGATGGGCGGCTTGACAACGATCTCGCTGGGGCCGCGGAAGTACGGCGACGAGCACTCGACCTTGTACCGCAGCGCGCGGCGCGGCAGCTGGTACGCCTCGCGTTCCATGGCCGTTGCAGACGAGATCTTGACGTCCTTGCTCTTCTTGACGGATCCAGGCCCTACGGTCGTGGTTGCTCGCTGGCCTGTCGCGGCCGAAAGCGAGTAGTAAAGCGCCTTGTCGCGATGCGGGTTGCTCGGCATGATGCGCAGCGACTTTTCAAACGCCGTCGACGCCTTGCACATCCAGACAAACTTTTCGATTGGCTGCGGAAGCGTCGCGCGGCCGTCGATGCGGTACATGAACTCGCCGACCTCGTCGTCAAAGAAGTAGAGGATGCACTCATGGAAGCCCGACTGATGTTGAGTTGAAGCGTTGCCGTGCGAATTGTCAGCGCGGCACGACATTTAACAGCCCTGACGCAGAAGCGCTCACTTCAAATGGCAGAAAGAAGACCTGCAGCATCTCTGTTTCGCCAGGTCCAATCAAAATGGTGTCCTGCGCAGTATGGAACGCAGTGGGGCTGCAATTCTCGAGCTTTCCAAGCGACTTGTCGTCGCTTCCTGCGTGCATGTTGGCTCGCCTGCGCTGGCGCAACTGAACAGTAAAGTTGCCCTGCTTCGTGAACGGGTTTGTGACCTCGACAGCAACCGTTGCGGGCGGGAGCGCGTACATGGGTGCCTCTGTGCGGATGCTCTTTGATGGAACAGCAGCCTCGACCGAGCTCTTGAGCGTAAAGACGAGCACCGACGAGTTGTTGATCCCCATGCGCTTGGTCTTGAGCGACAGCGTCGACGAGACCGGACGCGCAAAGCGGCTCACAAACTCGACCGTGATGTGCGAGGACGACTTTGCCGCCAGCTGGTAAGTCGTCTCGGCGATGGTGAACTCGCGCTCGCCTTGGAGCTCGCAGGTGTACACGAGCGGCTGGTTGCTCGGGTTCGTGAGCTCAATCGTGCGCGTGACTCGCTCGTGCAGCGCGCCAGAGAACTCAATGGTCGCTGCGGGCAGAAAGTGCGGCAGCGTCTGGTAGAGGAACATTATCAGCATAATGAACTCGAGCTGGTTGCTCGAGCACAGCTGGTGGGGCGACATCATCGCGACGTAGTTGCTTCCGTACAAAGCCTTGAAGGCGGCCAGAAGGCTCTGCGCGTTGGACATGCGCTGTTCCGGGGTCGTTGGGTGCGAGTGGAAGTCGGAAAAGTGCGTCGTGCGCAGCGAGGGCACATGAGCGAGCAGCAGGTTGGCGAGCATCACCGAGTCGTTGAAGTCTGCGGCAAAGTCCTTGACGCGACGCCTGATGCTCGTGCGCTTCGCGGGCTGAATGTCAGAGAACATTACATGCGTGACCCGGGCAGCTGGCAGCATCGCACCTTCCAGAGATGGTAGGCACACCACTTGAGAAGAATGTTCTCGCTCAGGCTGTACGCGTTGGTCCGAGCCACCTGCCAATCGAGTTCGGCTTCGTCGCGGGCGACGCCCGGCAGGCTCTTGAAGTGCTTGATGTTCGCGATCGGCATCACGAACACGCGCACAATCTGGAGCAGCACCATGGCCCAGGCCTCCTTGGAAATGATGGAAAAGTGCTGCTCGATTCGCATGGAGTGCTCGAGGAACTGCTCGTGGGTCGAAGGGCCTGCTTCCACGCGCTGAGGAAGGCGCATCAGCGCCAAACGAGCTCAACCGCAAACCATTCAGCGACGAGCATGCAGGACCCCGGACGCTCACCATGGCTTCGAATCGGTGGTGCATGACGCGGCGGTACTCTTCGAGCGAGAGCAAATGCTCGGGCTTGACGCTGCTGAGCAGGGCTCCCATGGAGATGAGCGCGGTCAGGACGGACGAGTACTGCCGGAACGCCTGCTTCGCGCGCTCGTCTGGAGACGCAGCCAGCACGCTTGTAGAGACCGAGATGCCGTTGATCTTCTTGGCTGCAACAGACTGGATAAAGTCGACCAGCAGGCGGCCGCCCGAAGTGATGAACGACACCGGGAACGAGCGCCATGTCTGCGTCGCGCATCGTCAGTCGCGGCTCAATGTCTCACATCGCGAAGCACAGGCTGCGCTCACCGATGCTGTGCCGAGGTGGTCGTCGAACCAGCGCACGAGCGTGTCGCCAATCTGCGACCAGAAGGCCTCGATGTGCTCGAGCGGCACGGACCCGTCGAGCGGGATGCCCGCCGGGGAGCGGAACGGCCTTGGGTTGTTGAGGATGCGCAGCCTGCGCTGATTGTCGTCGACCTTGGGCAGCAGGGTGCTGCGCTCAAAGAACACCGCCTGGCGCTCGCGCAGGGTGTATGCGCACTCGCCGCGCATCATCCACAAGTAGGGCTGCAGCGTCAGCGGCGAGCAGTCCGTGGTGCCGTGCACGTTGAGGAAGAACTGGCGCTTGTTCGGCTCGCCAAACTGCACCTTGGCCGTGAAGCTGAGCGGCGCGTTGAGCTTGCCGGAAAGAAGCTTGGCGGGGCTCGGCACATAGCGCACCACGACGGTGAGCCGCTCGCCCTCGCTCTTGAGCAGCTTGCCCTCGGGGAAGAACAGCTCGAGCGTGCCGTCGTGCTCCTGCGTGTCGGTCGGGATCACGGGCCTGACCTCGGTGCGCTCGCAGCCGTAGTTGATGATCGAGAAGATGGCCATGCTCTCCTCGCCCAGCGGCACGATCGGAAGGAACACCTCGGGCGGGTCAAACGCCAGCGACGGCTCGACGCTGCTTCCCTGGATGCTGATGCCAAAGTTGGCCTGCATGTCCATGTACTCGATGTTCAGGTTGGCCGATGTCTCAAAGATGCCCGGCCTGTCGGGCTGGAACGTCAGGATCAGCGACTGCGTCTGCCCGCCGGCGAGCGTGCCCTGAGCGGGCTCGAGCGAGAACATGGAGCTGCTGGCGTCGAGGGTGCCGAGCCCCGCGCGCCACGACATAGGCCCGCTCGTGCAGTTGGTGAATGTGATGGTCTCCTTGGACACGGAGCTCAGATGCGAGACGGTGAGCGAGCCGATGGCGCGGTAGACGACCTTGTTCTTGAAGCTGACGGTCGTCTTGGAGATGCTCACGGGCGAGGCAAGGCTCTCGGTGTCGGCGCGGATCGAGCAGCGCAGGTTGGGCTGGCCGAGGATCCAGATGGGGATGTCGGTTGCGTGCTTGACTGCCGTGCGCGGCTGGAACACAAGCTCGCACACGGTCGCCTCGCCAGGCAGGCAGTCGACGACATAGCACGCGCCGGTTCCGGGACTGCCTTCGGCCGTGCTTGCGCCATGCGTCCTGACCACGTCTGTCTCGAGCATCTCGCTCTGCGGCCGCACGACTCGGATGCGCGTGGCGCAGTTGCCGGCTTCGATCGGGTTGTTTCGGCTGTCCAGCTTGCGCGGACGTGCGGATGGAACGGCGCTGACAGCCTTGGCGGAGCGGCCGACGCTGGCCTGCGCGGCATGCTGCTCGGCAAGGTCGACGACCGAGACGACGCGGACGCTGAACTCTGGATGCGCTCGCAAGTCAACGAGTGCGCGGCCGTACACCGTGCCCGGGTTGCGCAGATGGAAAGTCTGGCTGGTCTGCGATCCGATGATGGCGCGGCTGGGCAGCCCATGGCCAACCTCGATGAACTGCACGTCCGCCTCGCGACCCTCGAAGCGCACGGGGATCTTGAACGTGCGCGTGCCGCCCACAATGCCGACCATGACGGTCTCTTCAAAGACACCGAGTCGCGTGGGGAGCGCCGACACAACGAGCTCAACCACATTGCTCCCTCCCGGGATCACGCCCGCCTGCGGCTTGACTTCGACGTCGGCCAACTTGCCTGCGTTGCACACGACAAACACACATGGAGACAAGGCCGTGTTCTTGATCTTGATGATGCGCGTGCCGCGGGGCATGGTGCGGCCTGGGTAGATCTTGGAGATGGGCGTCGTTGTGCTCGAAAGCAGCGAGTTGTAGAGCGCGACCGAGTCCCGCTGCCCACTGCTCGCAGCGTCAGATGCAAGCAGCTGAGCTGGCTCGCGCTGATGCGGGGCTGGCGAGCCGGGGACAGAAAGCAACGTTGGGATGATGCCGAGGTCGAGCGGACCCTGTTTGGTCGAAGCCAGCAGCACGCAGTTGGACGCCGCGACCTCGCCGTGGCAAACAAGGTCGAGTTTCCCCGTGACATTGCGCTCGCCGTTGTGGCAGTCGATAACGTTGAGAGTGACATTCTTCTCAAACGACGGTCGAGTTCCCGGAATATACGCAACAGTCAACGAGACAGAAGAGCGCGGTGGCACGACGCCCGATCGCGGATAGACCCTAATCAAGCCGTCGCTCTGGCTGCTCATCACGGCCAGCACGTCGGCCGAGCTGCGAGCTGCAGCCGCATTTGGCTGCACGCGGGTGCTCTGAGCGTTCTGGGGCCCATCCTCTCCCGCGCGCACGCCTTGCGAGTCGTCGATCCACTCGAACATGGCCTCGGTGCTGCCGCGGTTGACGACCGAGACGATGCGCTCGGCCCGGAGCATACGCACCTCCTGTGTGAGATCAGGTGCCGCTGCGCGCTGAGCAGCCAGCGACTCGCTTTTGCCCGAGGCGGGGCGGTCCTGCTCGTCGGCGCCGTGAGCATAGCGCAGTGCATCGGCGACATTGATCTCGAGATCAACTCTGGGGACACTGAGCTCGAGCGCTACCGGCACAATCGTTGCAGCAATCGCAACCTGGTAGCTGTATCTGCCGTTGATCACATACGTGAGCTTGGCTGTCGCGCGGCCGATGCGGTGGCTGCAGCATCGGATCTCGAATCCGAGAACGGCCATGTTGGGCAAGACCTGCTCGCTGGGCGATGCCGATACAGTCAGAGCCGCACAGTCACCGCCTTGCGACGAGATCTGGATCGCAACATGCACGGGCTCGCGCGAAGGGGCCGCGTTGAGGAAATTCAGCGGCATGGTCGCCGTCGAGTGCGCTGTGACGTTCCCAAAGTCAAGCTCAGCGGCACTGGCGAAGATGCTGGACAGATCGTCCGCCGACATGGTCGAGTCGGTCTTGCACGGCGCTTGGCGGGACATGCCGCCACCGGCAGCCGCGGCCGCCGCAGCGGCCATCGCCATGCCCGGCTTGAGCTTGTGCACAAACGGATCGCGAAGCTTGTCGAGAAGCGACTGCAGCTTGCGCTGGTTGTTCTCGCGCAGCTGACTCTCGTCCACGCCTCGCCGGGCCTTCTTGGCAGCCGCCTTGGAAAGGACGGGCATGAAGCCAACCGAGTTGCGGAGCACCACGGGAATGCTCTGCTCGGGCTCTGGCGGCACGAGCCCGTTTTCGGCGTCAACCAGGGCAGGGTCGTCGTCCGTGGCGCTGGGATCCGAGGCAACGGGCACGCCGTCATTGTGGAAGTACCGGTCGTGCACGAGGCGCAGGCGGTCCGACCGCAGGCCGCGGATGTAGTCGATGTAGATTTGCCGGTGCTCGATCTTGCGCTCCCACTCGGGGTTGATCTTAAGCGTCTCAAAGAGCGGGCCGGGCGTGTTGAATCTCGGGTCCCTCTTGGCGCCGCCGAGGACCGAGAAGCCGACCTGCTGGTGGCCGAACGGGCGCTTGGACACAACGACCTCACCCGCGTATGGTTGGCCCGGCGATTCGGCGGCCGCGGCAGCCGTGTCGTGCCGCGGGCCGCCGCGATGCTCTTTGTGCAAGGACGAGCCGATAGGATGCGCTTTTGTAAAGTGTGCATCGTCTGCGTAGTGGTCCGTTGCACCGGGCACGCACGAGGCGTTGAGCACAATAGGCAGCTCAGCAAGCGGCGTCTTATCCCAGACGCAGTCAGCGGCCGTCTGCAGCTCCCTCTCGTCCACAAGCGCCTCGGTGTTGCTCGTGGCGTAGATGCCGCACGCCACGGACTCGCAAAAGAGGCCGAGCTGGTTCGGCCGGAACGAGACGGCGATCTCGACGCTTTGCATCGGCCCGAGGCGGCCCGAGGGCGGCAAGAAGCGGAACTGCGCGATGCGGGGGAACTTGAACCGGAAGCCGAGCTGGTCGCTGCTGTTGGTGAGCGAGATGCTCGTCGAGGTTGTCTCTTGCTGGCGCACGGATTCGAAGCGGATCGACTCGTGGGAAAGCGACGCGAGCAGCTCGCACGCACGGCCACCGAGCACGATAGCGATGGGCTCCTCGCCGGGACATCCCGTGCCGTCGGTGATTGCGAGCGTCATGGGCACCTCGTACGTCTTGACGGGGATGACGGGCTGGTTTGTCTTGAATCCAACAAGCTGCTTGGGCCGCTGCGGGCGGAATGTAAAGGCGATCTCGCTTGAGAGCATCGCGCCGAGCGTGCCGTCGGGCGTCTCCACGGCAACGCACGTCTTGCACTCTGCGGCCTCCTCGGCGAGCGAAGCGAATCCCGTGCGCTTGGCCGTTGCGCGCGGCACGGGCACGACGGGCATGCTTTCGCCCGCGTGCGAGATGGCCCACTGCAGCGGTGCAACAGAGCGGTTCTCGAGGCGCACGGGCAGGCGGATCGACTGGCCATAGTACACGACGCCAAAGTGCAGGTGCTGCGGGTCGACTTCCCGCGCGCCGATGGCGCTGCACAGGCGCAGGCGATGCTCGATGACTGTCGCCGAGATCGAGAGCGTCGAGCTTGATGGCGAACGGGATGCTGCCCGCGAGCGCGATACGGGCAGCTCGTTGAGCAGCTCGATGCGCACATCGGCGCGGAACTTGCCGGCCTTGGAGGGCAGATAATCGATCCGGAGCTCGCAGGCGCTTCCGGGTGCGGGCGAGATCGCCGATGCATGGCATGGCCCGAGCGTGGCGGACTGAGGAGTGACGCGCAGCGGCAGCGAGCGGTCGTACACGCACTTGAAAGTCGCTGGCCGCTGACCGAGGTTGCGCACGGTCACGGTTCGGGTCGGCCATCCTGCGCTGGGATCACGGGCGGCCAGACCAGTCGCGGGAGTCGGATCCGACGTGTCGTTGTGCTTTGCAGCATCAGTCGTTGTTCCAGCAGTCGATTGCTTGTCCCAATTCGGCCTTGATCGCCCTCCCGCAACAAACTCGTCGCCTTCGGCTTGACCCATCGAGCTGCGGCTCTGGATCAACACACCAAAGTCGATTTGCTTGTCAAAGTCGAGGATAGGGCCGCTTGGATATGCCTCGAGCGGCACTGTAATCGACGGCGAGTCGCGCACATGGATGATGAGGCGGTCCATGTACAGTCGCGCCGACGGGTCGTTTGCAGGCGACAGATCGAGCGTCGAGAAGCTTGCGACTGACCCGGACGTCGCATGCTGCTGCTGCTGCTGCTGCTGCTGCTGCTGCTGCTGCTGCTGCTGATATCGGGATTGAAGTTGAGTCGCCGCGCCGTTTACGGAATCGAGCGAGGTGAGGCGCGACGAGGCAATGGGAGGTTCTGGCATGCGCGGCGCGCGAAAGACGAGCTTGATTTGCCGCTCGAGGCCTGGCGAGATGAGGATATCGCCCATGGGCACGTCCTTGGCGAACTGGAACAGGTTTGTCTGCGTGGGGGCAAGCGCAATGTGCCTGACCGTCTTTGAGAAGTTGCGGATGCTGAGCGTGCGCACGTACTCTGCGCCGGGCTCGTAGCTCTCGATGGTGATGCCCGGCGGGTCGACGCGCACGGAAAAGTACTCGTCGAGATGCGGCTTGCGGTCGAGCGACTGGACGGACTTGTAGCTCGTGGTGGACATTTTTGTGAAGAACGTGGGCCGGCTCCCGTCGGGCGGGACGGTCGGATCTCGGGCCGGGTCCTGGTAGAAGCGAACATGGAAGGAGGCGGCTCCGGGGTCCGGCGGGGTGTTGCCCCTGCTGCCAATGTCGTGCTCCTCGCCAGAAGCCGAGTGCTCGGCGCGAGCCACGTTGGCCGGCGGATTGGCGTGCCGGCTCGCAGCAAGCCCGCCGAGCGGCACGGCCCTGAGAGGGAAGCGCTGGCTGCGATCTCTGACATTGTCCAGCACTGAGCGCAGGGTTGGAGCGGTCCCACGCGGCACGGCTCCCTGGCTGGGGGTTTCTGTCTGCGCGGTCCTCTGCGGCTGCATCTGCTGCGGCGCCGACGGCGGCTCGTGCGGCGGGTCGTGCCGCTGGCGCATCGCGGACGCGTTCCAAGCCGTCGCGGCGGCAGCCAAGCGAATCAGTCCCTGAGGACGCGGCGCGCGCGTGCGGTCGAAAGCCGCCGATCTCGTACTTGGCCGCATACCAGCGCCGTCCCCTGCCCGCAGCCATGCCGGCACCTCCGCCGCCGCCGCCGCCGGGCCCGCCGCCGCCCGTCGCCAGCGCGCCGCCGCCGCAGGCCAACAACGCGCTGCTCAAGTCCATCGAGAAGGGCGCCCGCCTCAAGAAGACCGTGACCAACGACCGCAGCAGCCCGATAATCGAAGGTGCCAGCGCTCACCCTGGTTCCGCCCGAGGCCGCCGCGGGGCGTGCTGGCGGCCGGAAGCGGAGCGGGAAGCGCAACGACACGGCCAGCCGCCACCGGGGATCGGATGCCCGCCGGCCTGCCTGTGCGGGGCCGCCGCCGGTGCCGGGCTGCGCCGCCGGCGCGGCTGGCGAGCCGTGGCGGCCGCGGCGTCGCCCGCCTTGCAGCATCGGCTGCAGCCGGGGCGGGCCAAGCAGCGGCTGTGGTGACCAGTGCCGGGCGGTGACCCTGCCGCGCCCCCGCGCCGGCGCCGGCTCGGTCAACCGCGCTGCCCCCCTGCCGCTCGCTGAACCCCGCTGCGGCCGCTCCCGGCGGCGATCTGCCCAGCGGCTCGGCGTCTTCGTGAGCTGACACTCGCATCCGCCTGGCTTCGGTCGTGCGCCGCGACGACGCTGTGCCGCCCGTGCGCTCGGCCGCGGGACGCCGCTGCGGACTCTCGCATCTCAACAGCACCCAAGTCGGGAGGCGGAGGAGGCATGGGCGGGCCGCCCGGCGGGATGCCACGGCCGCCGGGAGTTGGCGCGCGGTCACCGCCGGTGCCGCGCGCCACGCCGCCCGGAGACTCTGGCAGCAGCGGCCCTGCGCCGCAGCTCGGCGGCCTGTTCGCCGGCGGCATGCCCAAGCTCAAGCCCGCGGGCAGCCGTCCTGGAGGTGGGACTCGTCTGTCGCGCCGAGCCGTGAGCGGCTGCGAGATCTGGCCCCGCTGACGACAGCGCCGGCGTTTTGATGGCAACATAGCGACAAGCCCGCAGCCGCCGGCGCCGACTCCACCCTCGCGCCACATCGCATCGGACCCGCAGGCGTCGAGCGCATCATCGAGGCCGTCGGCAGCCGGCGGCCCGCCGCCGCCGGTGCCTGCGCCGCGCCAGTTTGGCTCGAGCGCCGCGCCCCCGCCCCCGCCGGGTCGCTTCGGCAACGGCTCCGCCGCCACGCCGCCGCCGCCGCCCGCACGTAACCCGTCCACGGGTGCGGGCGGGCCTCCGCCGCCGCCGCGCGCCGGCCCGTCATCGCAGGTCAGCGACGATGCTGCCGCTGCCAAGATCCGCATGCGCATCTTGTCACTGACGCCCGATGTCCTCCAGACCTCGCCGCCGCCACCGCCTCGCCAAGCGCCTTCGTTTGGGGCAGGAACCCCGCCGCCCGTTGCGCCGCGGTTCTCGGCGACACCTCCCGCGCCCGCCCCGCGAGCCGGCCCCGTTGGCGTCGGCGGGCCGCCGCCGCCGCCTCCCGCGAGGCCAGGCAACCTGTCGAACGGCACGTCGCCGCGGACGTCGACGGCAGATCCGCCACCGCCGCCCCGCCCCGCACCTGGATTTGGGTCGCTGCCAAACACTGGCGGCTTCCTGCGGCCGAGCAGCGGTGCGCCAGAGCCACCGCGGCGTGTCAGCGACGTTGGCCCGCCACCGTCGGCTGGCGGATACGGCCAAGCCAGCGCTGGACCGACCACGGAATCCGAGGGGCGGTGGACCTTCCGCACCGACATCCCGCCCGCGCGGCACTACCCCACGGGCGACCCAGCACCGAGCCGGACGGGCCGCGCGCCGCCGCCGCCGCCGTCTCGGTCGTCGGTCAACCGGCGACCTCCGCCGCCGCCTCCGCCGAGGTGAACACTGCCGCGCTTTTGCAGATCTGCGGCGTTGCCACGACACAAGCCATGAGTGCGTGTGCCTCTCCTCTTGTTCTCGCTGTGCACACGCTGCCCACGTCTGGATGCACGCCGTGCTGTGGCGCTAGGTTCCGGTGGTGCCCATGAATCCCATCCGCTCGTCCGCGCCCATCGGACCCCGTCTGGCCTCATTGCGCCACCCGCCATGCGGGCTTGCTGCCTCGCTTTCCCCCTTTCTGCACACCTCGGCCCTCGCACATTCACACCCACGAGCATCTTGCACTTGCGCGCGACCCGCCCACCTCCCACATCCCTGCATGCCCGCCGCTTGCCTTTTCGATCCTCCTCACTCGACGCTTGACAACAAAAACACCCGCGCTCTCACAAGTTAAACGGCGTTGATTGTGCTCGAGCGTCTTTGCGAGTGGCTGAGCCTGTGCAGGGCAGATGCATGCGTGCGCAGTTGCGGCAGAGGCAGCAGTACCGGGAAGCAAGGTTGACTGTGATGCTGAAAATACATTCCCAAGCAGACAGCCCAGCCCGCAGGTGTCGGGGCTGGCGGCGGGCGAAGAAGGGCGAGAACGGGCGGCAGTCTGCGATGATGGTGATGGTGGGGGGGGAGTCAAAGATACTGTGTCAAGGCGGGGTCATGGATGAAGGTGGCTGGGTGCCCAAGCACGACGAGAGCTGGAGATCAAATGCAAATGGAGGCGGGGAAATGCGAGAGTGGACGAGAGGAGTTGGGGGGGGGGAGGACAGGGTCATGGAATGGCGGGGACAAGAGCGAGACAGGATGCGTCGACGCGGGACAGCATCGGCTAGCGGGAGGAGGCAGGCAAGCCGGAGCTGCAGATTTGGGAGCATCTCATTGAACAGATCTGGGGAAAGAAAGAACAGTGCACATGGGTGCACTCGTGTATGTAGGGTGTGTGTTTGCGCGTTTGGCCGTGCATCGAGATTGAAGACGACTGCTGGGCTCACGCGAGCGAGATGGGGCGAGAGAGGTCCTCTGGCGCGCGCAGCTGGGACTTTGGCCGCACGTCGACCTCGGCGAGCTTTCTAAGCTCTTCCTCGTAGACGCCGTCGCGCGGGATCCACGAGAGCACAAAGCGCTGCGAGCGGCCGTTCTTGGTGCGCTCCTCCATCACGGTGAGCATGTTGACCTTGACTGCCTTTTCAAAGGTAAACAGGTTGCGGACCTTGCGCACGGTATTGTGCTGCTTGATCTGCGAGAGCTCGAGCTCGACGGGCGTGCGCTTGGTGCGCTCGCTCTCGCGGCGTACAACGTATTTGCCGTTGATGTTCATGTAGTGGTCCTCGCAGTAGAGGGCCGAGTCGATCTCGACAAAGTTGTCGACGCCGATGGGGCGGCGACACTCTTTGCATCGCGAGTGCTCGCGGTGCCAGTAGCGGCCGAGCAGGAAGGTCGGGCGGTCGACGATGGGCTCCTCGCAGAAGGCGCACGTGATGGCGGGCTCCTGGTAGGCGTCCGCGACAGCGTAGTGCGTGTGCTCGTCGTCGAGATGCTCGTCGTAGCCGTGGCCGTGGTCGTGGTCGTCGTGCTCGAGCACCTCGTGGGTGTCGTCGAGCTGTGCGCGCGAGGGTTCCGGCTGCGAGTTGAAGAAGACGCCGCCATCGAGGGTGGTGGCCGAGTCAGCGACCGAGAGGACGGTGCGCGGGCTGGCGGCGCCGAGGGTGGAGGTAGACGGGCGGCGGAGGGCGGCCGTCTGCTGCGAGGCGGCGGGGTCCGAGTCCGTCTGGCTCGAGGCGGCGGGGGCGGCGGAGTTGGCTGCGGAGTTGGCTGCGGGGTTGGCCGCAGCGGGGTTGGCGTCTGCGGCGGGCCCAAAGTCGAACGACATGCCGAGAGGCGACAGCTGCGTGGGCTCGAGGCCCAGGAGGGGCGACGGCTGGGTCAGCGGGGCGAGCTGCGCCGACGCCTGGTCACGCTTGCGCGGGCGGCGGTCCGTTGGGCTCTGCGGGTCGGCGGAGGCGTCCGAGTCGGCGGAGGCCAGGCGCGGGGGCCTGGAGGCCAGCGGCGACGAGACGCCGGAGCGGTGCCTCGAGGCGGACATGCTCGAGGAGCGGGCCGACACGGGGCGCTGCGCCAGCGCAGAGCCCTGCGGGGCGGAAGATGGCGGGCGGGAACCGCGGGCAGCGGCGGCGGCCTGGCGGGCCTGGCGGCGCTTTGCGACCTCCTGCATCTTGGAGACAAGGGTGGCCATGGCGAGCGAGGCGCTGTCGGCGACGTTAGCGACCTCGTCCTGGGCCATGATGTCGCCGTAGATGGAGGTGACGCGGCTGCGGCGCAGGCCGGTGCGCTCCTGCGGCACGGCGAGGTGGGCCTGTGCGGTGGGGCTGCGCGGCGAGGTCGGGGCCGGGGACTGCGGGGCGTCTGCGGCGACCCACTCCTCCTCGAAGACCTCGATCTCGGTGACGCGCGAGAGGCGGGTGCTCATGATCGAGATCGTGCGGGTGGTGGCGCGCAGCTCGAGCAGCAGGTTGTCGAGGTCGACGAGCGGCGAGTGCGACGGCGACTCGACGGTGATGGTGGGCGGGACGGGCGAGATGACGAGCGGGGCAGAGGGCTGCTGCTGCTGCTGAGGCTGCTGCTGCTGCTGCTGCTGCGCCACGGCGGGGCGGGAGCGGCCCGAGGGCGAGCGCGGCAGCGGGTCGTCGGCGGCCGAGCGCAGCGGGCCGGCAGCGGCAGCGGGCGGCGCCACACGCTGGCGGGCGGCCCGCGCCTGATGCAGCGACTCGTGGCGCTCGGTGCGCTCGATGTGCGGCGGCGGCTGTTGCAGGAGCGGCTGCTGCGACTGCTGCGACTGCGGCAGCGGCTGCGACAGCGGGGGCTGCGGGCGCTGCGGGGGCTGCTGCAGCGGCTGCGGCCGCGGCTGCGGCTGCAGCGGGCGGGCCTGCAGCGGCGTGTACTGCTGGGACTGCGGCTGCGGTGCGAGGGCCGCCGGTGCACGGGCGGCGTCGCGAGGCGGCGGCGGCATGCCGCGGGAGTCGGGGCCGCGCAGGTCGAGGGC
>JADGIZ010000303.1:0-16355 GCA_027604665.1 Polyrhizophydium stewartii | reverse complement strand
CCCTTGGCCCCGCTCGCCCACGCCAGGCCCCTCCCGCAGCGTCCCATGCTCGCAGACGTCGCGGCCGCGCACTGCCCAGATGCGCCGCTGGCAACAACGCCCGTGGCGACAGCGACCCCGCTCGCGGCCGCCCCGCCGCCCGCAGACGGCGGCGCCGGTGCCGCGGACAAACTCGCCATCGGCGCACGCTGCGGCGGTGATCGCGCCGACCTCGCGGCCCGCCTGCAGCGGCTGCCCTTTGAGCTGCGCGCGGCCATCTTCCACCACGCCGGCCCGCTGACCCGCTGCCTGCATGGCGAGCTGCCGCTGCCCATGACCCGCTCGGCTGCGTCGCTGGTCGTCGCCGATCTGTTTCGGCTCGACGCCGTCCACCTCGTCGATCACCCGCGCGTGCCGCGCAACGTGCCCGTCTCGTGGGAGATGATGTTCGTCCACTCGCCGGCCATGCTCGAGGCCGCCGCCGTGTTCCCGCACCCGCCGCTCGACGACCCATACACGGCGCTCGATCTGGGCGGCCGCCCGAACCGCACGGTGCTGCACACGCTGACGGTGCTCGTGGCGGATCTGGCGCCGGATCTGGCCGCCATGGCCGCCGAGCTGCTCGCCTTTGTGATGCGCTGCGCCGAGCAGCCGTTCGAGCCGGGCTTCGGCAGTCGCCTGCTCAACTGCGCCGCGGGGCTCGGCGACCTTGCGCTGGTGCGCTCGCTGGTTGCCGTCGGCCTGCGGCCGTCGCCGACGGCCGCGTTCGCCAACGGCCACCTGGCCGTGGCGCGGTATCTGTGCGACACATGCCCCAACATCAAGATCTGCATCGACGGCGCGCTGCGCAACGGCCACGCTGGCGTGGTGCGGCACCTGTGCTCGCGGTTCTCGGCGCCGCCGCCGCCGTCGTTCCTGTCGCACACGGCCGTCGACGCCGCGCTGGCCGCGGGCCACGGCCGCCTCGTGCGCGAGCTGCTCGCGGCCGCCCTGCTTCATGCACATCCGGGCTTGCGGCACATCAAGGACTCATGCGCTCGCCACGGACACCTCGATCTGCTGCTGCTTGCCATCGAGCTTGGCATCGGCGGCCCGCTGACTGCCGCCGCAATGGACGGCGCTGCAGAGCGCGGCCATCTCGACATGGTGCGCTGGCTTCACACAAACACATCCGCGGGCTGCACCGACCTCGCCATGAAGAACGCAATCGCAAGCGGCCACCTGCACATCGCCCGCTGGCTGCACGCCACCAAGGGCATGCCGTTCTCGGCTGCCGGGCTGGTCATCGCCGCCAACCGCGGCCACACAGAGATCTTCCGCGCCATCGCCGATCTGGTCGGCGGCGAGCTGAGCGAGGCCGATCTGGACAAGGCGGCCGGCGCCGGCCACTTCTGGATTGTCGAGCACTTTGCCGTGCGCTGCGCGCCAACATCAGGCTTGTCGCGCCTGCTGCGGTGTGCGCTCGCAGGCGGCCACCTGGCGCTGGCACAGTGGCTGGCCGCCACGGGCCGCGCCGTGACTGCGCCAGACATGATGGACGGCGTCGCGGCGGGCGGCCATCTGGACTGCGCCGAGTGGCTGCATGCGCAGTTGCGGCTGCAGCCGCTTTGGCAGTCGCCACACTCGCGATCGCCGTCGCCGCGGCCGCTGATCCCGGCCACGGCCTTTGACGGCGCGGTCAAGAACGGCCACCTGGCCGTGGTGCGCTTCTTTGTCGAGACGTGCGGCCGGCCCATCACAACCACGTCGTGCATCACAGCCGTCTCGTTTGGCCGCGCCAATGTGCTGCGGTATCTGTACGACGGCGACTCGAGCGCCGTGGACTGGGACGGCGTCATTGCATATGCACGGGCAAAGAAGCTGACGGCCTTTGTCGCTTGGGTCATTGAGCGCGACATCCGGCCCGACTCGGCGGGGTCGGAGGATTGGGAGACCGTGCATGTGTCTTTTTAGCAGCGGACGAGCGGCGACCGCGGCGCACATGGCCGTTGTTGCGAGCGCTTGCTCTGCAGTGCTTGAAGTTGCTAAGAAACAATCAACAGCTGCATGCGCATCTGTGCCTGCTGGGTTTATTCGCATGGCGGACTTGAGCAATCGTGTGCACGATCGTGGGCCGCCTGCGCTGTTAGTCGTTAGTCAACTGCTGTTGGAGTGACGAGCGAGCCGTCATCGGACTGGACACGCCGTGGCGCGCCATGTGGACCGATTCGTCGTTCCTTCGCCGGTCACTGCTCGTACTAGCTCCCAGGCTGTTGTTGCTGAGCACGCCCGAGGGGCCAGCAAGGCTGCGAGGTATGGCGGCCGCAGGCGGAACGTCGACCTTGTGGGCTGCAGGGCCTCGCATCATGCCAGGAGGAGCGACCTGATGCCCGATCGGGCCAACATCGTCGCCAGAGGTGGCGCTTACAACAAGTGGTGCAACTCCGAGAACCCCACCGACTCGCAGGTCTCGTCGGCCCGCGCTGCTCTGCATCCCAAATTGGTGGCTGTACCGACGGTTGCGCATTCGTGCGATCTTGGCGGCCTCCTCCTCGGCCAGATCGGCATAAGCAGGCCGCGCCGGCTCTTGTGGTGTCTCCTGGCGCGATGGCATGCCTCCCGAGAGCAAGCCTCCGCTGTCCGCCGCACCGGCGTTGTTGTTGATATTGCTGGGTAGATTGGGTGAGCCGCTGTGCATGCCGGCAGGCCCGCGCGCACCCATGGCGTTCTTTGCGCCGTTGTATGTGTGACGCCGCGACACAGACTGCGAGTTGCGCTTCAGCAGCGCCTCGTTGAGGCCAGCAGACACGTTGGGCAGAATGACGGGCGGCTGCGACATGATGTTCAGCGGGTTGCTAGACTGCATTGATGTGCTGCTTGCATGCGGCGGCTGCATCAGCACGGGCATCCCGCTGGCGCTGCCTGAGTTGGGGCTGATCCCAGGGCCGACAGAAGCCGTTGGTGTGCCGGCGTTGTTGCTGCTACTTCCGTTGCCACTTGCGCCAATGGCACCCATAGCGCTGCTGCCGCCGCCACCGCCGCCGCCGCCGCCGTTACCCATGCTGCCGTCATCCGCGTTTGCCGAGCCAGTCAACGAAAGCATGTTCATGTGCGACGCATGTCCGCTCTGTGATGCATGCCGACTGCGTGCCATCCCGCCGCGACCATGCACCGACGAACCGCGCATCATGAAGCTGGCATGGCTTGCGTGTGTCGCAAAGCTGATGAAGCTTGCGTTGTTGGTGTCGAAGTTGGTGTTGACCCGCTCGAGCGTTGGCAGCACACTGCTGCTGTGGTCGCCGATCGAAGTTTCGAGATGCAGCATTGGCCGGAAGACGCTAATATCGATAACCGTATAATCATAGTACTGCTCGCCGACGTACAGCGCATGCGTCGAAGCATCAGCACAAATGCACACCCCACGTTCACGACAAGCTGTTGGTCGTGGCGCACCAGAAACTCGGGAACAATCTCGGCCGCGAACTCGGCTTCCTCTGGCGCCGGCTTCCATGCCTGCGGGTTCTTCAAGAACATGACGAGCTCGTCGTTGCTGGAATCGGTCGAAAAGTTTGGAGTTGCGGCGTGGGGCACGAATACGGGGGTGATTGACTTGGTTTGCAGCCTGCTCCACGAAATATTCACAAAAAAGGGATGGTGCTGCAAGCCTTCGAAGCCAAGGTGTCCGTGACCAAGTCGCCGCGACGGCTCAGGTCGCAGAAACTCTGAGATGGCCATCATGCAGTCCTCTGAAACTTCGTGCTGATCTGCTGGGAAGCGCCACTTGCACTTTTTGATCAGCTCCCGCCGCTGCTTGGATCGGAAAGGCCGCTCGCCAAAGATGATCTCGAACATGGTCACGCCCAGCGACCACCAGTCGACCGCGCCAAAATATCCTTGCCCCAGAAGCATTTCTGGCGCCATGTCTGGTGCCACGGCTTCGTGTCAGCAGTGCATTTGTCCTGGCGGTCGCATGGGAAGGAACGAAATTTGTGAGACCCACACGGCTCGGTGCCCGCAACAGACTTGAGGGGCGTGCCACCCGTGTACTGCACGGCAACGTTAAAGTCGGAGAGATGTGCGTGCCCGGCCTTATCGAGTAGCACGTTCTGCGGCCATGGAGGCTGGATCAGCCCGCGCAAAGCGTCTGGGAACCAGCTCGCGCGCATCGGTGCGCTCGTACATCGGGCTTGATGTCGCGATGTACAATGTGCATCGAGTGCAGGTATGCGATCGCGCTGCTGATCTCGGCAATGACGATTCGTGCTGCGGCCTGCCATGTGGTCAGAGTCGGCTCAGCGGCAGTGCCGAGCTCGGCCGGGGGATCAAACTTGCGAGCACAGGCATGCGCACCTCGGGGATCCGCTTCATGTTTTTGAGGTGGAAACGCAAGTCACCGCCGCCCATGAGATCGAGGACCATATACAGGAAGCGTTGGTCCTGGAATGAGTACCGCATCGAGCAGATGTACGGATGATGGATGTCCTCGAGGATGTTTCGCTCCTGCAGGATGTAGTGCAGCGCGCGGTCCTTGTTCGCTTTCGTCTTTTCTGTGTACTTGAGGGCGAAAAGCGTGCGATCTGACTTGCGCTCCACGATGCACACCTTCGAAGGCGGATTGAGCCGCGAGGAGCAGCGCAAGAGTGCTTGCTGTCAGCGCAACCAGCGGCGGCAGGGTGCTTGAGGACACAGTGGATGATGAGATGGAGATTGACGAGTACTGAGTGCGGCGATGTCGACAGCAAAACAGCTTGGCAGTCAATTGGGGGGCGACGCGAATCGAGACGGCGACCCGGCTGGTGGTTTCGCCAGCTCTGCCACATGCATAGCCCGCACTGCTCCTCTGAGGCGTGCAGCCTGCAGCCGGCGGCCCTTCCACCAGTCTGCCGCGTGCCGGTGACCCCGGACAGAGTCTACGATGCGGCGCGGCGGTGTCCCTCCCGGAAACTGCCGCCGAAGCACTGTGTGCGATGTTCTGGCGGCTGGCCGGAGCAGCGAGAAAGGCCCGCTGCCTGGGGAAGGTGGCCGGGGAAGCCCTCTCTCTCCGCCGATGCCTGCCCACCTTGCCGAAGCCGCCCTTGCCGATGGGCCGCTGGATCAGGAAGTTCTCGATCGTGACGTATCTGTACGGCTGCACATGCGCCTGCAGTGTCTTTGAGGTGCCGCATCCCATCTGTCGCCGGCGGGGGAAAGGCGGCAGGAGTCCGGATTCGATTTGGGGTTGCCGCGCCAGGATGCAAGACACACGGCTCGGCGGACCCACCGGCCCGCGGCGGCGCAGAGAGCCCGCCGGCGACGCCGCGCAGGGGCCGGAGGCGGCGGCAGGCGCACAACGCCCCGCTGTCGCGCACACGGGCCAGCACCGCGCGCACGCCGCGGCGCAGCCGACGCAGCAGAGGGCAACCCTGGCCAAGTCGCTCCAGCTTATTGCGTCCTACTTCTGGACCGGCCTCAAGGACTCGTGCGCTTGGCCCATCTCCCTGTTTGTCATCTACGGGTGTGCCCGCGCATGGTGCCTCGGCGCTGTTGCGGGCGGCGCCGCGGCGTCGGCGTGCAGCCCACGTTGGCTGACCGCCGGCCGGCGTGTCGCCCAAGCGCAGATCGACGACGCTCAAGACACGCATCGCCCAATGCCTGTTTCTCAACGGCGTCATCTTCCTGGGCTCGGTCCTGCTCTTTGACCACGCCGTCTCGCCACTGGCCCGTGCGGCGCTCGAGCTGCTCTGCCGCTCGCTGAACATCTCGGACGACACCGAGGCCGTCATCCGCCGTCTCGGCAGCCTGGTTTCGGGGCTCTACTATGTAAGGTGGCATCACACTCTGAGCCTCGATGCGCTCGTGACGGATGCGACCAAACTGCGTGCTAACAGGCCCTGGCGCCGAGCTCCACAGGCCGCATGGATCTACCCACTGTATGTGTTCAGCTTCTTCGCCAGCAGCAAGTGGTACCAGGACATCGCAAACCGATCCTACCAGATCTTTGTCGGCGAGCCGCAGACCCAGCAGACATCACTGCCAAAGCAAGTTTCGCCTGTGAATACCGTAATCGCCGCTGCAACAGCTGAGTGCTGACCGTCGGCGCTGTGATGCAGGCTTCTCAAGGGGGCCATCAGCGACGCATATCGTGGGCTGCTCGTGCTCAACTATCTCGTCCAGGCATCGCTCGTGCGGCACATTCCCGTGGTCGGCCCGCTGTTGAGCTTTGTCCTGCTCGACTTTTTGTTTGCGTTCTTTGCATTTGAGTACAAGTGGATCAACCGCAAGTGGCCGCTCAGCCAGCAGCTTGACTTTTTCGAGTCGCACTGGGCGTACTTTGCAGGATTTGGTGTGCTCGGACGTGCAAGCGAGTCGACTGCGCTATGACAGATCGGCTGACATGTTTCTTTGCCTCGGCGCAGGTCTGCCGATGACGCTGCTCACGTTTTTCTTCCCGCAGGCTGTCAACCTGGGTCTCTTTGCACTCGTGTTCCCGATCGTGAGTCACCGGGCTCGCGCGCGGGTAGGCTTTGGTCTCTGCGCTGACTGACAGACTGCGTTTGCGCCAGTTCATCATCATGGCCAACCACGGCCGGCCTGTGCCAACGCGCAAGGACCCGATCAAGCCGTCGTATCTGCCCGCCATCTTGCCGGTCTTTTACGTTGCCCAGAAGACCAATCTCGTTTTCATCGGCCTGATCAAGTGGCGGCGAGACGCACTCGCGGCCGCGGCGTCTGCCAACCAGGCAGTGGTAACCGCTGAGTCACCCGAGATTTCGGCTTCGCCTTCCACTCCAGAAACGCCGATTTCTGGCGTGCACAACGGCACGCAAAAACCGGCCGGCTGAATACAGGCGCGGCTGGCACATGAAGTGAGTTTATGTCCAGTGCTTCTCGATATTGAGATGGAACGACCGGAACTTGATGTCCTGGATCGGATGATAGAAGCCTGTGTGGTCGCTGAAGGTCAGCATTGTAACCAAACAAAGTCTTGAGTTAGCATTGCATATTCAACGCACCAGGACCTGGCAGCTTGCTTGACGGGTCGTTGGGGAACCGCGGCGACTTGCTGAGAAAGTTGCTGCGCGAGACGGGGCCAGCACGATGCATGTTGTCGGCCCCACGGGCGACATCGTACCGGCCGGGGCCGGGAAACGCGATCGGCGTCATGCCGGATCCAGGAACGGCGGTCTGGGTTGCAAGCGGTGTCGACGGCCGAGGAGGAGGCGCTGCGATTGTGCCAGCGCGGCCACGTTGCCTCCTGCGGGATCTGGCCATCAGCGCATGCTTCGGAGCGTGCGTCGGAGGTGGCGCTTACACGAGCTGCGGCTTGGCCTGCTCTGCCCTGTGTTCGATCTCGTACGCTCCTGGTCCAGGCACACGAGCTCTGCGCGGCGACAGAGCCACTGCTTGTGAGCAGTTCTGCCAGCGAGCAACAAGGAGCTCACAAAGCACGCACTGATGCTGATTGTATGGTTTGCGGGCGCTTGCTTTGAAAGCCGCCTGTGCCCCGGCCGTGGCCTTGAGGGTCACGGTCTCCGCGCGGATCACATCGTACGATCCCGGCGGCGGCGCATCCTTGCCGGGGATCGACCCGCCGGCGCCAAGCTCGCTGCGGCGCGTGCGGCTCTTGAACACAAACTCGGCGCCTGCCTCTTCGGCCGTGGACCACTTGCTTGCCATGGCTCGCTCGTGCGGGCTGTACTCGCCAGGCCCTGGCGTGGGCTTTGGTGCCCATCGTGTGCGCACAAACGGCGATGCCGCCGCGCCGACGGCCTTTTGGGTCTCGCGCACCTCCATGGCAATCGGCGATCGGAACGACGACGAGAGAGAGTTGGCCACCGAGTACGAGTACGTGGGCGTGCGCGGGTTGTACTGCGCCGGAGATATCGGCAGCGTTGTCTCGAGATCCGTCGGCGGCTTGATGAATCTGCGGCTCTGATCTCGACAGGGGATAGCGATGAGCAGCCCGAGACTCGTACGAGGGCCTGGCGGCAGCTCACATGAGATGCGAAGCCAACGCCGTAGCCGCGCTTAGACGTCGAGGCATCGTGGAAGAGCCGGTCGACCTTTTCTGCCGCGCACGCATAGTATCCGGGGCCGGGCAGATCGTCCTGCGAGCAACGGCGGCCGTGGATGGCGGGCGTCAGCGTCGCGAGCCCAGACGGGGGGGGGGAGCGGGGCCAGATCGAGGCAGATCCCTACCAGGCGCTGCGAGAAGCGCTGAGACGTCGAGTTGAATCCCTTTTCCTCACTGTCGTCGTAGTGGATTGTCTGGAACTTGGTTGGGATGCTCGGCGGATGCATGTACAGCTTGAGATGCCTGCCTCGGCCATCTGGCGCGCAGCATCGCATAGCCGTCAGCGCGCGCCGATCTGGCCGCAAAGCGGCCGCACACTGGCACTCGCGGCGCAGCGAACGCTGCCCAAATCGGCGCACCGTTCTTGCTGTGCCTGACGGGCTTTGGGACGGTGTCGGGGGCGAGATGGTCGGCGACACTCATGTCGGCGTGTTTGGCGAAGCGCGGATTTGGCCCACCGCAATGAATCGCACGGCGGCTGCTGCGGCGGGCGGGGGACCCGACGGCGCGGGCGCAAGCGCAGGCGCACGGCCCAGCGGCGACCACGGCGCGGCGGCTGGCGCGGGATCGTCGCTGCTCGCGCCGGCGTCCGCAGCCGCGGCGCCCGCAGTCACGGCGGCGGCGGCGTCGGCGCCCATGTCGGTCAAGGCGGCGCTGTCCGACCCACGGCTGTCGAGCTCGCTGCGCGACGTTGCCCCCCGCCGCGCCGCCGGCGACCCGCGCACCGCCGCCCGCGCCGAGTTCGAGCGCCGCGTACGCCTGTGGGTGCTCGCCCGCCAGGCGTTGCCCGCCCACCCGGCCTGCTGCTGCTGCTGCTGCTGACCGCAACGGCGACGACACCACCACCAACTCGCACCGACCGATCCCCCCGGCCGCCGGCACCCGGCGCACCAACGTTATCGGCGCTCGCCGGGCCTGCAGATACTTTGCCCAGCTCAGCAGGGGCTGCGGCGACCCCGCCTGCGGATACAGGCTGTGCGCTTCGTGCCCCACCGGCCCGCGGCTCACGCCCGACGCCGCGGCCGTCATGGCCGTGCAGCTCGCCAGCAGGCCGAAGCCGCTGCTCTGTCCGCGCATCCCCCCGGACCCGGTCGTGACCATGCCCGAGTCCATGTCGCTGTCGCCGTTCGCAACCCCGGGGGGCAGCCCGTCTGGCAGCCCGGCGCACTCGAGGACAAACTCGAGCCAGGACGTGCTCAACCTGCTCACGGGCGGCATCGGCGCCGGCGTCCACGGCCCCGCGGGATCGGGCCACGCATCGACGCACGGATCAGCGCACGGATCAGCCCGCTCGTCGGTGCAAGGCGCCGGCACACAGCAGGCATCCGCGGCCGCCCAGGGCTCCGCCAATCGCCCGTTCCTGCACTCTCTGCTGTCGGCGTCGCCGTTTGCGTCGCTCTTCCAAGCGCCGACACCCTCGCCGCTCGCACAGCACGAGCCTCTGCCGCGGACACACTCATCGGGAGACCTGCCTGCTCGGAGTGCGAATCAGGGGCCTGGCGCCGGGCGGCCCAGATCTGGGTCTCCGGATCCCGTCGCGCGCGTGGCACATTCGGTTGATGGCTCCTCCCAACCTCGATCTCGACCCGCAAGCGTGCGCCAAGTCCCCGAGAGCATCTTGTCGGACTCGGAAGACGACGATAATCATCGCAGCTCGGTAGAGCTGTCTAGTCGAACCGATAGGTCGGCGTCGCCCGCGGCGCGGTCGGGCGGGCAAGAGTTGCCCGAGCAGCCAGGAGAGCGCAGCCGCTCGCTCATGGATCTGCCCAGCCTGCTGTCTGCAACGGTTACGCTCGGCCACCGCGCCTTCTGGGATCGCGCCACGGCCGATAAGGCCGTAACTACTGCGTCTGGCGCAAGCAGCATTGTGGACTTTGGCACGTCGGACTCGCCCATGCCCGGTCTCGAGGAAGCCGCCAAGCAATGCGATATCGCCGACAGTGTCGCCGAGGACGAGCCCCAAATCAGCCTCGTGCGTCTGACATTCCAACTCCTAGAGCTGGCCGTCGAGACGTACCTCTCGACCGGAACCGCTGCCGCGCCATCGTCAGGCAGCGTGAGCAGCACATTCTCGCCGCTGCTGTCGCAAGACGGTCCGCCGGCCCATGTGTCTCAGATTGGCGATCAAGGGTTGGGCGGCGGTACAACTAGCGCTCATGCCCCGCTGGTGCAGCGTGGTGCATCCCCGGACCCGTATTCTTTTGCTCCGAGGGCATACGGCGTTGCGGGCGATCCAACGTTTCTGCTCAACACCCTGCGCACTGTCTTCTCGAGCGCCGAGTCGCTTGCCGAGAGCTTCTTGGCCGAAAGAGATCTCGAAATCAACGACTCGCACCTCGACATCCCGTCGATCCGCAAGTCATATCACCTGATACTGCAGCTCAAGCCGCCTGACCTGTTTCAGAACGTGCTCGCCAACGCGCTCGAGCTGCTGCTGGCCAAGATGCTGCTCAACCGTCAGAAGCTGCGCCACGCGGGCCACGACATGTTACGCGTGATTGTGATCGTGATGGAGAACCCGTTGCTGCTGGATCCTATCCACCACGAATCGTTACTGCGCAAGCTCTGCCTGGTCATGGCGTGCATCAAGTCGCGCTCCAAGCTCGTGCTGATCAAGTGGTTCTCGCAGTACGACACGGCCGGCTTCGAGAAGATTGTGCGCATCTTTCAGCAGTACATTTTTGAGCATGTTCACCAAAGCGGCTCCAAGCCCGACGAGTCGATCATTGGCGCAACCAAGACACTCAGCATGCTCACACACGCCAACGAGGCCGCTTCGGTGCCGATCACGCCTTTCACCACCTTCCACATGCCGAGCCTGGCGCAGAAGATCAACTTCAAGGAGGAGTACCGTGTTTGGCGCCGCACGCTCGAGTCGCAGCGCATCTCGGACTTCTCCTTTTTCAACTACCCGTTCATGTTCGACCCGGTCGCCAAGACGCGCATCATGCACATTGACGCGCGCGTCCAAATGTCGCACGAGTTTGAAGGCGCGTACGTCCAGCAGGCGGTCATGCAACATGCGCAGCGCATGCTCCAGGACTCGCCGTCTGCCGCCGCGATGGAGCAAGAGCTCAAGCGCGTCACGAATCCTTTCCTGGTGCTCGACGTGCGCCGAAATCGGCTTGTCGACGATGTGCTCGATCAGGTGAGACAAGTACAATCTGCAGCGTGCATGTTGTTGTGGTAGGCTACTTCCACGCCTGACACCGCTTCATTGCGCAGATCCTGAGGAAGGAAGCCGACCTCAAGAAGCCGCTCAAGGTGCGCTTCGTCGGCGGTGGCGAGGAGGGCCAGGACCAAGGCGGCGTGCAAAAGGAGTTTTTCCAGATTCTGGTTGCGCAACTGCTCGATCCTGGCTACGGCATGTTTGTTTATGACGAGGAAACGCGCAGCTCGTGGATCAACGGCGCGTCGCTGGAGCCCGAGCGCCAGTTTGAACTCGTGGGAGTCATCATCGGCCTGGCGCTGTACAACGGCGTCATGCTCGGCCTGCGCTTCCCGCAGCTGCTGTACAAGAAGCTGCTCGACGCGCGCACAACATTCGCCGACTTCAAGGACGCCTTCCCCACGCTGGGTCGCGGCCTGCAGCAGCTCCTGGACTGGTCAGACGGGGACGTTGCCGACGTGTTCCTGCGCAGCTTCGAGATCTCGTATGAGATATTCGGCCAGGTCAAGACCTACCCGCTCGTCGACGACGGCGAGAACATCACGGTCACGAACGAGAACCGCGCAGAATACGTCCGGCTGTACGTGCAGCACTACACAGGGGAGTTCATCAAGCGCCAGTTCAAGGCGTTCCGTCGCGGCTTCCACAAGGTTGTTGGCGGCCAAGCGCTCAAGATGTGCCGGCCGGAGGAGCTGGAGCTTCTGATCTGCGGCAATACCACGACCGAGATTGACTTTGGCGAGCTGCAGCGGACGGCCGAGTACGACGGCTTTGACGAAACCACGCCGATTGTCGTGTGGTTCTGGGAAATTGTGCACGCCATGGACCTCGAACACAAGAAGCAGCTGCTCAACTTTGTGACGGCGTCCGACCGCGTGCCGCTCAACGGCTTCGCCAATCTCACGTTTGTGATCCAGCGCAACGGCCCCGACACGGACCGTCTCCCGACGGCTCTGACGTGCTTTGGCCGCCTGCTGCTTCCAGAGTACACGAGCAAAGAGAAGCTCGAGAACCGGCTCATGACCGCGATCGAGAACGCAAAGGGCTTTGGACTGATCTGATCCCATCATCGCGCTAATAAAGCGGGCAGCACGAGACTCGTGCTGAGCGTTGCAAGCTCGACTCTTTCACGCAACGCACATGATGGCGCTGCTTCATTCGGATTTAGGCGAAGACCCCTCGCTGCAACGCACAAATGGCCCCAAGCAACAATCAGGAAATGCCGTGCTTCAATCTGCATTTCTGCAACAACAAGAAATGAATCTGCGAATTTTGCCCGACGCAGGGGAGGCCATGAGAGTTGCAGGATACGCATGAGTGAGGCAATGCTACACGACTCGCTTGATCAGTTTGCGAGAAGTGCCTCGAAGATGGTGCCGGGCTCGGCGGTGCCGCGCTGCTGCTCGTCCGACAGCGCGCCGATCTCGGCATCGAGGCCGTCCCACTTGAAGGGCACAAGCACCGTGTCGATGGCATGGATCACTCCGTTGTCGGCGATGCCGTCGGCATCGACCACATGGCTCTCGCCGTTGATCTCGATCTGCGCGCGGCTATGTTCAGACACCACCTCGGGTGTATGCAAGCACAACGCCTATCGCGGCGTCGGCCCACCTCGTCAACGCCCTCGTCGTCGTCATGCGTCGGCTTGATCTTGAGAGTCTTGTAGACCAGCGTCGGCACCTCGATCTCGGCCTTGAGCAGGTCGGGCGAGTACAGCAGGCTCGGCGAGACATGGAACAGCAGCAGTTCCTTGAGCTTGGACGCACCAATGGGGCTGAAGAGGTACTTGAGACGGCGGAACCCGAGCTGGCCAGAGACGGTGAGCGGCGCGGGAAGCGGCAGCAGAAGCAGCAGCAGCGCAAGGCGAGTGCATCCCCCCACGTACTCGCTTGAAGGCGGCGTTGGTCGGTGCAAAGACAGTGATGGCACTCGTGGTCTTGACGACGTCGATGAGGTTGGCGTGCTTGAGGGCAAACAGGAAGCCGGCAAACTCGAGCGGGAAGTGCGCCATGATGGTGATGGCGCCGGGCGGCGGCACGAGGATGCGGTCGACGGTGTGGATGATGCCGTTGCTGGCGCGGATGTCGGGTGCCTCGATGCGTGTGTGCCAGTTCAGGCGGATGCGGTCTGCGCGGTGCATGAGTCAGCGCCAGATCGGGGTGGGCGGCGGAGTGTGAGCAGCGGCGGCAATGCATCGCACGGCGGCCGACGCACCGGCAGCGGTCGTCACGCGGATGCGCTGCGGGTGGCCGCCCAGGCGCTCGGGGTTGTACGCCGTCACGAGCAGTGCGCCGTCGCGCAGGCTGGCTGACTCGGTTGCGGGGCTCACGACGTGGTACAGCAGCACGCTGGTCACGACGTCGTCGGGCGGTGGGCGGCGCACGCGCTCGAACGCGCTGTTGGTCGGCGCGAGCAGCGTCAGATCGGCGTTCTTGGCCGTCAGCGCCGTGACCAGGCTCTCGCGCTGCTCGATGGCGGCCGCCAGGGTCGAGAGCTCCGCCGTGGTGGTGACAACATCAAGCAGGTTGGACTCGTTCCCTGCCTTGCGGACGGGACGCTCCATGTTGCTGCCGCGGGCTGCTTGAGGAAGCGGTGGCGACGCTGGCGGGACGCCGACGGTGTCGAGGATGCCGGCCGCCGCGTCCAGGCCGCTGGCGACAGCAGTAGCCGCTTGCTTAGCGACGGCGTCAATGACACTGAGGGCAATGGCCGCGGCCTCGGCAGCGACCTCGCTGATGTCCTGGCCGATGGGCATGTCCGAGGCGGTGTCGAGGCTGGCGCTCGAGGAGGCATCGTGGGCGAGCGGGACGGCAAGCACAAGCTGGCTGGCGGTGACGCCGTATGCGCTGCCGGCCAGCGGGATAGCGGCGGCAGCGGCGAGGTGTGCGGCGGCGGCGAGAGCGGACGCACGCAGCAGATGCATGGCGGTGGGCGGGCGGCGGCAGCGCGGCGGCGGCGGCGGAGAGCGACGGCCGCGCGCCCTCAGGACGGTGCATCGCGAGGCGCCGGTGCACAGCGGCCGCCGCCTCGCCGGTATGCGCTCGCCGCCCACGACGCTGCTGCTGCTGCTCGCGGCGGCGGCCGCCGCGGCCGTGCAGGTGCTCGCGGCCACGCCGCGGCCGGCCGACTATCCAAAGACATACACGCTGGCGCGGCCCGTCGCCGCCTGGTCGCAGCGCTTCCTGCGCAACATCCCGCCCGCCGGCGTCGGCAAGACCATGGCCAGAGACGAGACCGCCTGCAAGGCGCCGCTGACGCTCGGGCTCTCGTTCGACGACGGACCATCGTGAGTGCGCGCGCCGGGCCGCCCGCGGCGCACACTGCCGCCGCCGCCCCCCACGCGCGGCTCGGCAGCTCGGGCCGCGCCAGCTTCCTGTTCGGGGCGACGCCGCAGCTCCTGGCCGCGCTCGCCGCCCGCGGCCTGCACGCAACCTTCTTTGTCGTGGGCACGCAGGTCATCCAGCACCCCGACCTGCTTGTGCAGATGCACCGCGCCGGCCACGAGATCGCCATCCACACGTGGTCGCACCCGCACCTCACCAACGTCTCGTCCGAGGCCGTGGTTGCCGAGCTCTTCTGGACCGCCAAGATCATCAACGAGGTCCTGGGCGTCACGCCAAAGCTGTTCCGCCCGCCGTGTGCGTGCCCGGCCGTGCACGCCGTTGCCGTGCGGCCGCATGCTCGCTGACCCGCAGGTGCCTCTCCGCCTCCCCTCCGCAGACGGCGACATCGACGAGCGAGTGCGCACGATCGCCCGCAACATGGGCCTGACCGTCGTGGACTGGAACTTCGACTCGGGCGACGCCCTCGGCGCCACGGACGTGGCCGACCGGCTCAAGGCACGCCTGGCGCAGCCTGCGCCGCGCGGCATCATCACTCTCGAGCACGATCTGTTCCCCAACGCCGTTGCGCAGGCGCCTGCCGCCATCGACGCCGCGCTCGCCGCGGGCTTCCGCCCCGTGCGCATCAGCGAGTGCATCGGCCAGACCAAGGTCTACGACTCGGCGCTGCTGACGTCCACGGGACTCGTGGCGCCAGAGTTCAGCCTTGCGCCGCTGCCGACGGCCACGTCGTCGTCGGCCACACATTCATCGACGGCCGGCGCCGTCCCGCTTGCCGACGCATCCACGACGGCCGCCGCCGCCAAGAAGACCGGCACAGTCCCTGTCAGCGGGCCGCCGACGACGGGCGACAAGGGCGGCGCGGCATCGCTTGCAGCGTCGCTCGCCGCTGTGGTGGTTCCCGTCTCGCTGCTGGTGCTGGCAGTATAGACAGCAGAGCGTCGCAGGCAATGAAGTCCTCATCCCCGTGTTTAGTGCGCCTGCCTCGCGGCGCTGCTGCCGCTGCTGTTTCTGCCGCCAGGGGCGACGGCCTGCTGGTGTGAGTTGTGACGGGCGAAGCACTCGCGGAAGCGGGCCATCTCGTCGCGGCACTGGCGCCAGTCGTGCTTGTCGTGATAGCAGTCCTGCAACGCCTCGTGCTCGCCGAAGCAGCCGCTGCGGCGGATGCGTGTGATCCACGGGTCCTCGTCGTCGTCTGCGTCGCCGCTGCCGGCTGTCGCGGGCCGAGGCGCGGCTGCGGGCGGCGGCGCGGCCGGCGGTGTTGTCGCCATCGCCAAGAAGCCGTCGCTGCTCGTCATCAATCACATCTCGCTCCAGAAACCGGCGCAGAGTGCCGTGTGGCGGGCTGCCGGTGGAGAGGTGCGGCCGCAGGGGAGGCTGCTGCACCGTGCGGGCAGCAATCGATGCATGGTCGCATGTGCTGTGTGAGCGCAGGCAGTTGGCGCAAGACGCAGCGGCATCTGGGACTCGGCGGGCTTTGCGGCCAGATCGCCAATGTGCGACTCCGACGCCAGCACCACCGCCGCGGCCGCTGGGTTCCGTGTGTGCGTGGCGCCGGCGCTGCACGGGCCACCGAGCGTGCGTGAGGCCTCGATGCAGCTGCGCAGGCTGACACGGCCCGCACATCGCGACGGCGGCGTGCTGCCGACAAGACTCGCAATGTCCATGTCCGACGCCGGCAACGGCAAGGTGCTGTGGCAGAGCCACGACTGGTGAGCGGCCGCCTGTGGCAGCGATGCGTGCGGCCGAGTGCGTGTGCTGACGATGCTGCCGCAGGG
Source organism: Polyrhizophydium stewartii (assembly GCA_027604665.1). NCBI lineage: Eukaryota > Fungi > Chytridiomycota > Chytridiomycetes > Rhizophydiales > Polyrhizophydium > Polyrhizophydium stewartii. The sequence continues at coordinate 56 of JADGIZ010000303.1, read as the reverse complement.
CCGACGGCTCGCAGGCGCCGGACAGCAGCGACATCAAAGAGGGTCCGCGGCAGTCT
>JADGIZ010000302.1:0-16359 GCA_027604665.1 Polyrhizophydium stewartii | reverse complement strand
CCCCACTTCCAGTACTACGCCGCCGCCCCGCCCCTGACAACCGCCTTCCCCGGCGTGCCCGTTGCCCAGGTCGTCCACGTCTGCGCCTCAAACCAGCCCGTCGGCTACCAGGTCGTCGACGGCCGCCTCGTCCTGAGCGTCGCAGAGCCCGTCCGCATGTTCTGCCCGCACGACCAGTGCGAGGTCGTCACCGTCATCGACCGCACCCCGGGCTGCTTCACCTACGCCTCCTCGGCCTTCCTGTGCTGCGTCGCATGGCCGCTGTTCTGGCTGCCCTTCTGCATGGAGCGCTGCCAGGACAAGGTCCATCGCTGCTCCATCTGCGGCAACACCCTGGCCATCGTGCCACCCTGAAGCGCCAAGCCAAGCCGACACTGGCCTCCTGCCCAACGGCCAGCCTGCCGCTGCGGCCAGCCCGCCTGCCAGGCCCCATCCCGTCGTAAACCATCTCATCCTCCCCATTCTGCGGCTGCCATTTGCAACGTCCGCCCCCCCCCCACCAGCAAGTCCAAAATGAACAGACTGTCTCGTCCACAACCTTGCCCGACACACAACTCAAACCGACAGAGAGCGCCTTCATTCACATGCGTTCTTCTATCGCAGCAGCAGCGCTCGTATTCCCGCGCTCCACAGCCTCTACCCTGGCTGCGGCGAGATCCCAGTCGGCATCCCGGCAGAGGTCCAGCAGAAACTTGAGCATCTTGGCCGACTTTGCCCTGGCAGCGACCATCAGCGTGCGCTGCGTGATGCTCCCGGGGAACCGCACATGCAGCCACTCGACGAGCGCGCCATTGCCTGATGCAACATACTGCTCGGCCAAGATGCTCGCCAAGTCACGGTCTCGCCGGATCAACCACGCAAGAATGCGAGTGTTGTAAAACTGACTCCCAAAATTGAACTTGCAAAAGTCAATCTCAAACTGCTGATCCACAATCATCCACTTGATCATGGCCACAGAGTCGCGGCGAAACGAGAACTCGAGCATCTCGCGCGTGACGCGGGCTCCAGTGTTCTTGACAATCCAGTCGGCCGCCTCGACGTTGCTTGAAAAGACAAACGACTGCAGCATCCGCTCCGACACAAACTGCGGCTTGTGCTTCCTGAGCCACTCGAGCGTGGCAACATGCTGGGCGCCTCTGTACGTCACCGAATTCGTCTCTCTGTACACCCGCGGGTACTGCACGCGCAAAAAGTCCAGGACATCCGCATGCCCGTTCTTGCACGCCTTGATGAACGCGGCAGGCTCGCACTGCCCAGTCCAATTCTTCGCAAGCCACTCGACGATATGCAGGTGCCCGTTCGCAGCGGCGATATTCAGCGGCTCGCGCAGGTGGTGCCCCTTGGCCCGCCTTCGCAGCCAGACAACGAGATCGAGGCTGCCGCTGCCGGCCGCGTCTTCCATGACGCCTTCTTCAAGAGGGTCTGCTGGGCGGAAGCTGTGCAGCCATTGGACCGTTTCGAGGTGGCCGTCGCGGGCAGCCAGCCCGGCGAGATGCGATGAGTCGCCGATGTTCAGGTCGGCTTCTCGCAAGACTTGGAGCACCTGCGTGGCGCCTTCGAGTGCCGCTGCTGAAGCGACCAGCTCGAACCGCAAGGGCTCGAGCAGGTCCGCCCAGCCTCGTCGGATGGCGAGCCGGCACACGGCGACATCCCTGGCCTCGACGGCTTTCTGGTTTGAACTGTTGAACTCGGGCACGCACGCACGCACTCGCTCGAGCATGCCGCGCGAGACAATGCGCAGCGTGAGCGCATGGTCCCATGGCATGCGCGGCAGCGTGGCCAGGTCGCCTTGCCAGTCGGACTCGAGCGCCTGTGTCCAGAGCCGATGCCGAGCGTCGATGCTGAGCGAGTCGAGTTCGGCTTGGAGTGGGCGGCCACGTTGGAACCAGACGAGCGTGGGGCAGTTGTGCGAGTCGACCTCGTCACGCAGCTCGACGGGCAGCCTGTCCCAGTGCGAGGCGCCGGGCGGCAGCGGCGGGGCGGTCGGCGTGGCAAGGGCGGCGGCGAGCGAGCGGGCGACGCCGTCCATCCCTGTCGGCTGTTGGGCAAAGAGCGGGGCGACTGCAGGTTCTTGGCCACATCGCACTCAGACCAGGGTCGGCCGGCTGCACAGGCTCGTGCGGCATCTGTTGATGCTGATGCTGCGAGGCATCAATGGCATCACGGCTTCCAGCATAATATCCCCACGGTTCGATCGCCACGCTCGGAAGCCATCAGCCCTTCAACTCAGAGTACCGCTGACGTCTCGACTCGACACGCACCAATGCTCTGTTCATTGACCAGCAACACACCTATCCCAAGCCTCAAAATGCCGCATCCACCCGCTCCAGGATTTGGACAACCTGCTCGGCCGTCGGACGGTCCGCCGGGTCGCGCTCAACCAGCCGCATGACCAGTTGGACAAGCTCGTCAGGCACCGGCTCGCCGCTCAGGAACCGCCACACGCCGTCGCGCGGATCACCAACGATGCCGCCGCCGCCCGCGGCTACCGAGGCACTCCCCATGACCTGCATGCCGCTGGCAAAGAACCCGCGCTGGATGCCGACCATCATGTGCACCGACGACCGCGCGAGGCCAAACGGCTCGTGCCCCGAGATCAGCGCGTAGAGCGTCACGCCGAGCGAGTACATGTCGACGGGGAACGAGTAAGCAACCTCGTTGGACGCGAGGAGGTCGGGTGCGCTGTATGCCAGCGTGCCGCGGCCGAGCCCGTTGGTGAGCGACTGCGACTGCGGCGACACGGGAGATCCGGGTGTGACGGCTGATCCCGGCTTCGGCGAGGCGGAGAGAGAGCCCGCCCCGCCCGTCGGTCCGGCCGTCGTCGCGACCGTCAGTGTGCCTGGTCTGCCGCCGACACCGCCACCTCCGAGTGGTCTGGTGCGAAGCAAGCCGCTGGACATGGCCGCTGCCGCGAGGGCCGATCCGGAAGGCGTCTTGACGACCGGCACCGAGATGGACACAGAAGGCGCATCCCGTTGCAACGGCGTTTCTGCAGCCGAGTCCGCTGACGGATCCAAGCCGCCGCTTGCGGCTGCCGCGTCAGTGTCGGCGGGTTCGGGAGCCTCGGGAATCGGCAAAGTCAGGACCGAGCGACTGGCTTGCTGCGGGCCAGCCGCAATAGCGTGTGTATCCGCGCGAGCCTGCTTGTGATTGCCGGGCGTGACGTCAACCAAATCTTTGGAAGCGGCAGCGACTGCCGCCTGCGCAGCCTGGGCGGCCGCCAGCTGTCTTGGGCCGATCTCGGGCACAAAGCATGCGTTACCAAAGTCGGCGATGCGGACATCAAGTAAGTCCGAGAGCTGCAGAAACAACACCGTAATGTGAGCAGGACGAGACTTGCGCCAACGGGATGCACAGACTCGGCACCCACAAGGATGTTGTGCGGCTTAATGTCGTGGTGGATGATGCCCAGGGCATGAATCGCCTCGAGCGCGCCAGCAATCTCGCGAGCCCACTTGATCCAGAGCCGCTTGCCAACGTGACTTCGATGCCGCAGAGTCCAGTCCCACAAGTTGCCATTGGGCAGAAACTCGAGCACAATCAGTAGCCGTGGCATTGGATCTGGCAGCGGAGGATGCGCGCTGCTGCCTCCGCTGCGGCCGCGAGTGCCAAAGCCGTTGGCCATGCTGCTGCTGCTGCTGCTGCTTGCACTGCTGACAACGCTGCCCGCTGTGCTTGCAGCGCGGCCAGCAGGGCTTGCATCCCGCTGGCGCGCGGGCGATGGCGCGCAGCCGTGGTAGACGCCGAGCCCGATGGCGCGCGACGGCGAGGAGCTTCGCGCGTCCGTGCCCGAGGCAGCCGAAGCCGCGGCCGTTACATCCGAGAACGTGCCGAGATGCTGGACCAGCCGCGATCTGACGTCAGGCGCTGCGAGATCCGTCTCGTCCTTGACGCCAATCAGCCGCACGATGTTGTGGTGGCAGTTTGCGAGGCGACGCAAGATGAAGATCTCGGACAGCGCAATGGCCTGCGCCTCGGCGGTCGGATGTACACGCTTGACGGCGCAGGGGAAAAACTCGGTCGGCTTGGCCGCAGGCCCGCCGGCCGCGGATCTGGACGCCGACGCAGCCGACGCAGTTTCGGCCGGCGCATCGGCCCACGAGGCAGAGAAGCGCGGCTCCGTGAGGGTGTATAGCCCGCGGTAGACCTGCGCGTACCGGCCCTCGCCCAGGAAGTTGCGCGCGGTCGGGAGAAACGACAAGTTGAACGAGTCCCACACGCCCGGGTGGGTGACGCGGGGCGGCGGGAGCCTCTGGGACTGGCCGTCGGGTCGGGCATGGTCGGACGGCTGATGGGGCCGATCTGGTGCTTGATCGATGCGGGCGGCGGCGCGCAGCGCGGGCAGGTTCGCGATAGGCGCCGGCGCGGACGAGGGCGTCGATGCGAGCGTGGGCCCGTCGGTTGCGGGGGTTGCGGCTGCGAGCGCCTTTGCCGATGTGGGCGCTGTGGCGGACACCGTGGGCGACGTGGCGATCTCATCAAGGTCGACGAAGCCCCGGCGCGTGCTGGTGTTGACGGTGCGCAGAAAGGCGGCGTCGATGCGCGCCGCCTCTGCCTCCCACCAGAGCGGGCCGAGCTGCTGCTGCGTCGGCGGATGTGCGAGCGGCGCGGGCGGCGTGGCCGGCACGGGCGGCGGCGACGGCTCAATGGGCATCGGGACTGTGATGGAGCGCGTCTCGGCGCCGGGGCTCTCTCCTGCCGCGGGCGGCGGCGACGTCGACACGGGCGTGCGGCCGCTGCGCAAGGCGGCGAGCTCGAGCGGCGACATCTTGGCCGCGGGCTTGCAGATGGCCTGCACCTCGCCAAAGATGTCGTTCTTGGAGGGCTTGGGGGCTTGAATGCTGCTGTCGCCGGAACGCGGGTCAGATCCAGCGGTGGCAGCCTGCTGCGGCGGCTGTTGGTGCGGGGCAGGCGGCTCCTGCGGCATGCGGGGTGTCGACGGCGACAACCTGGGCAGCGCGGCCGTGGCCGACGGGCCGGCGGGCGAGCCGGCTGCGGTTGGGGCCGCATCAATAAGGTGATTCAGATCGTGGAATATGGAGCCCTTGGCGAACTTGAACGGCTCGAAGTCGCGCGGCGTCGAGGCAGCGGCCGGCACAGCAGAGGGGGCAGGCGATGCAGCCGCCCAAGGTGCGTGCCACGGGTCTACGGGCGGCGCATGGGCGGCAACCGCTGGCGTTGCTGGCGGCGGCGTCTGCGTCTGCGAGAGAGCGCTTGGTCCGCGGAGCTCCTCCATGACGGCCCAGTCGCTGGGGCTCGCAAACGCCGGCGGGCGGCGAGCGGGCAGCTCGCCCAGGTCCACAAAGTGGCGGCGACCCGACATGCGCGGCGGGCGGCGGCGAGGCGGGCTGGCGGCGTGGTGCGGGCTGCGGGGCTGCGGGGCTTCGGGCTGCTGGTTGCGAGAAAGTCGGCGATGATGCCCAGCCGCAGAATCGGGCGCAACAGAGCGTGTTGCGAGAATCACCGCACGCCTCTGATCGACCACCCGGGCATCGAAGTTGGCCGCTGGGTCGAGCGCGTCATCGTCATTGAGCCGTGGGAGATGCGCCGCGTCGTGTCGTGGTGCCGCAAGGCGCCTGGTCGGCTCGCTGGATGGGCCCGCGCCAAGGTGTCTGCCACAGTCACTTCGTGCCGCAACTTTGTGCGGCGGCCGTTTGGCCGCAGTGCGGTGAAGGCAGCGTGACGGCCGCCTGCCATTCTCGATCTCATACTCGTCTGCCACACCCTCTTGCAACACACACCCCTCTCACTGCCCTCGGGAATATACATAAATGTAATTCGGCACCAACGCCTCCATGTCACCTCTCCTCGCTGTGTTCGGCGGCCCGGAGCGGCGAGTGTCAGCAGGCCAATGCTTGTCGTCCTCAGCCCGCCCGCGCCGCCGATGATAGCACCTCATTGGTATGCCACCGCAGGCGGCAGGGCACCGGGGCGCAAGCCCGTCGGCGCGGGCCCGCGGAGTGCCGTGGGCACGCCCAGAGGCAGTCGCAGCGCGACGCAGCCCAGCGGCCTGCGGGACGGCACAGCCCAACCACCCCCGGCAGTCGCAGCCGACTCCGCCAAGCCCGGGGTCTCGGAGCGGCGCCTTCGGCATGACGCGCCGGCACTCTGGCCGCGTCTTCTCGCCGGCACGTTTTTCACCCCAACGACCAGAAATGGACGACGGAGCCTCGGCGTTCGTCGGCAGCCGGCAGCGACGACACGAAGCCGGCGCGGCCGTCTCGCCCGATGCCGTACCGCTGCTGCCGCTCAGCACGACGGATGCGCGGCGCAGCGTGGATGCCGACCGCCCGAACGAACGCGACGCCAAGGACAGCCTCGTCGGCCGTGAGACGGTCGGCAGCGCGGCTCCCGCGCAGCCGCCCGCCCCCAAGCCCCGCAGCAAGATGGAGCACCTCGACGGCATGCGTGGTCTGGCCGCCCTGTGGGTCTTCTTTATCCACTACCTGCCCAGCGCCTGGCCCGAGCTCCACGAGGTGCGTGCACGGCCGCCGCCTCGAGGCTTGGTTCTTCACATGGCTTGTACTCACGCGCCCATGTCACCCCGCCCGCCGCCCGCACACCGCCGGCAACACCGTCGCTCGGACCATCGCTTCCCGGGCCGTCCGCCTCCCCATGCGGCCGTGCGCTGCGCAGGAGCTCCTCGGCTATCAGAAGTGGAACGCAAGGTGGGTCGCCGGCCTCTGGCTTCGGGCGAGTCTCGCCAAAATAAACGCGGCGCTGCTGACACAGCTGCCGCGCCTCACTGCCTCGGCGCCGTCTCCCGCCACGCCGCCGCCCCATTGCCGCCCCATCGCCGTACTCTGGCCCTGCCGCCGCCTTGCCGCCGCCGTCTCGCCGCCGCCAGCGTGCCCGTCTTCTTCATCCTCTCGGGCCGCGTCGTCACGGCCTCGGTACTTCGCTCGCGTAACTTCAAGCAGCTCGTTTCGTGCATGATCCGCCGGCCTTTCCGCCTCATGGTGCCCATGTTCATCGTTGCCATGCTCGACTGGCACTGGGACAACGTCAGTAAGTGTGGTCTCTCGCAGGCACGCCCCGTGGCACGCTGCGGCCGAATGCTCACCATCTGTGCCGCGATTGCAGAGGATGTGCAGGGCGTCTGGGACTCGCTCAAAGGCATCATGTGGTTCCTGGTGAGCGCAATTACGCCCTCGATACCCCCGGAGCGCGGACATGTCTCTCGCTGACCCGCGGCATCCTGCACACCGCGCTGCAGTTTGACGACGGCCCGATCCCCCGCATCTCGGGCGTGGTGTGGACGCTCTCGAACGAGTACATCTTCTCGAATCTGCTCTACGTCTTCACCCTTGTCCTCATTGTCCTTGGCGACAACCACAAGGCGCGGTACCTGGTGCTCATTGGCGGTTTCTTTTGGTTCCAGGTCACGCACTCGTGGATGACGCACTTCATCGCGGGCCTGTTCCTCGCCGACCTTGCGCAGCACGGTTTCATCAAGCGGTACCAGTCGTGGCGCTTCTCGCCGATTGTGACGGCCACCATCTTCTTTGGCTCCATGGTGCTGTCGTTCCGGTCCAGCTTCTGGACGTTCCCGGACACCTTGGACGAATGGGTGCGCTCGCATCAGTACGAGCACGGGGAACCATGGCGTCGACGGGCCGTACTGGAAAGAAAACTTTGTCATTTTCCTCTTCAGCTTCGCGACCATGTTCGCACTCGAGACGTCGACATGGATGCAGTATGTCTTTTCGCTGCCGCCGTTCAAGTTCCTCGGACACGTTTCCTTTACGCTGTACCTCCTGCACCCGTACTTGCTTGACTACTTTGCCTACAACACGACCAAGATGGCCGAAGCTGGCTGGTCCGGCGACCAGCTGCTGCGGCTGTCGGTTGCGGTCAACACGCTGCTGATGCTCCTCGCCTCGTGGCTGCTCACGCCCATTGTCGACCATCCGGGAATCTACGTTGGCCGCTGGGTTGAGCGCGTGATTGTCATGGAGCCGTGGGAGATGCGCCGCGTCGTGTCGTGGTGCCGCAAGACGCCGCGCAGGGTCGTTGGGTGGGCACGCAGAAAGTGCTTTGGCGTCTTCAAGACCGCGCGGTATCTCACTGTGTGGCGACCCGTTGCCCGCGGCGAGACTGAGACAGCATGATCACGCACACACACACACACTCACACATACACACACACACACATTCTCATCAATGCTGCCCCTGCGTCTTCTCCCACATTCAGAAACCACCCGCTCTTTTCACTTTCTCGTGCCGTTGTTGCTGTCACAGGAAGTTCTGTGGCACAAGTCGCTGATTATTATCCGTCGTGTCCCTCAAAAACTTTGTCCCAAAAATAAACGTTTTTTTGTTGTTTCCATCACAATCTCGACCATACACCTCGCTCTTAAAACCCCCTCCCCGGCAACAATCTGTAATTCGTTTTCCCGATTTCGGTTTCATTGCCGTATCCCATCGTGAGCCAACAAGTCGCTCGGCAACAAAAAGCGCACACAGACACACGAACATCAACGCGCACACGGGCACACAGATATGAATGCGCGCACACACACACAAGCGCGCACGCGCACGCGCGCGATTGGCAGCGGCTGGGGAGGAGGCGGTCAAGATCAAGCAACGAGAGCGCTCGGAGGGGCGGGAGAGAGAGAGTGTGAGAGAGAGAGAGAGAGAGAGAGATTTGGTCCGCGAGGGCTTGATCACATCATGAGGTGTGTCAAGTCCGATATAAACATGAGACCGCGAGAGACGACGAGAGAGAGAGAGAGAGTGCGAGAGAATGAGAGCGAGATCGGATGTGTTTCGGTTGTGTTGGGTGTGTTGTAGTTCTAGTCGAGTGTGTGTGTGTGTGTAGGTCAGGCCGCCTCCAAGGTTCATGCGCCGTCTCAAAGCCAAAGCCAGCGAGCAAATGCGTGCGTGAGGGGGAGATGGGGGTGCGAGAGAGAAAGAGCAACAGGGTGTGCACATCTCACAATCCCTGACGCCCCCCCCCAAAAAGCCCAAGGGACACACATGTCTGCAAAACCGCGTCCAAGCGTGTGTTGTGCAGCATGTTGTGTGTGTGTGTGTGTGTGTGTGTATGCGAATGCAAAGCGCGAGCAAGAGATGTTGGCGCAAGGCAGAGAGGGCGTGGGTGAGATGGATTACGAGCCAAAAAAAAAAAACGAAAGCAATCAAGAAAATGGAAAAAGAAAGGCTGCAGCAAAAGGCAACGTCAATGCCTTGCTACACGGAATACAACTCTGAGTCGGCTGCAGCGGCGGCGGCGGCGGGGAAAAGGCGCTGGAACAGATCATGAAAGATGTTGGCAGTGATGGCAGTGGTGGTGGTGATGGCAGTGGTGGTGGTGGTGGTGGCAGTGGTGGTGGCAATCGGTGACAACATTACAACAACAACCATCATTTCTTTGCTTGGAACATGCGACCAAAGATACCCTTGCGCTTCGCCTGCCCCTGCGCTTGTGCCTGCACCTGCGACGACTGTGCCGTGCTCTGGCTGACAACCGACCCAGACACCGAACCAGCAGGCGCCGCCAACCCGGCCTTGCCCGCCATGGCTGCAGTCGCCGGATCCGCGGCCGGATCCGCCTCCTCGCCAACGTCGTCCTCGCTGCCAAACCCGACCAACGCCTCATGCGACTCGGCATGCATGAGCCGCTGATTCGGCCCCCGCTGCGCGCCAAAGAACGCATCCAGATCGCCGTGATGCGGGTGCGGGTGGTGCTGCGGCGGGTGCGCCATCGCAAGCGCCTCGTCCGAAGCAGCATTCCCGCCCGACAGCGGCGGCGTCGGAAAGTCCGCAGCCAAAGCACCAGCACCGTACGACACGCCGCCAACGAGGCTGCTGCCATGCGTCACAGACGACTGCGGTGATCGCGGCGACCGAGGCGACCGCGACCCCGGCGTCTGGTATCCGTCCGGATCCGTCAGCGCAAACGTCGTCATGCGCACAATCGCCGACCGCATCGACGCCGTCTCGAGATCCGGGAACTCGACATTGATCTTGGGCAGACCCGTGGCAGTGGTGGTGGCAGTGGTGCCAGTGGCCGCGGCGGCAGCGGGGGCGGCGGCAGGGGTCGCGGCAACTGACGAGCGGCCAATGGTCTCGTCCGACTGGTACTCAGCAGCTGCCTCGGCAGCAACAGCAACAGCCGCCGGAGCAGCGGCGGCCATGTCGGGCACAGCCGCGTTCTCAGGCAGAGGCGGGAGCACGCTCGACGTGACCACCGAAGGAGCAGCCTCAGGCAGCGGCGGCAACACACTCGACAAGATCGCCGACGGGGCCGGGTGGTGATGCGGCAGGGGCGGCAAGACGCTCGACAGCACGGAAGGCGTCTGGTGGTAGAGATGATGGTGCTGCTGGTGGTGGTGTTGCGGAGGCAGCGGCGGCAGCACACTCGACATCACCGACGGCGCATTCTCCGGCAGCGGCGGCAGCACGCTCGACATGACTGCCGACGACGTCTCCTCAGGCACGGGCGGGAACCACGGCGCCTGCATCGGCGCACGGTCGCGCACGTCGCCCGACGACGGCGCGAACGACGACTGCGTGGCGCTGGTGCCGGCCGAAATGGGCGTCTTTTGCTGCTGCTGAGCGCTTAAGTTGGGCGTGCTGGCCGAGAACGCCGACGAGACGCTGAGTCCCGGCGGCGCAGAGACTCTCGGCCGTCCTCGCCCGCCAATGCCGCCGCCGCCGACACCAAACCGGCGCGCCGAGCCCGCAGCCGACGACGACGCCGCCGACGACGGCGAAGCCGACCGCGGCGGCATGCCCGCAGCCGCAGCCGACTCGGCCGAAGCCTTGTGCAAATCAGTCACCGACACCGACGACTTGAGCTCGACCGTGCCGCTGCCGCCTGCGGTCCCGCTTGAGCCCCCGCTTGCGTTCCCGGCGCTGTGACGCCTGCTGGAGCCAAAGCTCTGCGAGATGCGGCTCTGCAGCTTCTTGAAGAAGCTCTTCTTGGCCTCTGCCTTGTTCTTGCCCGACGACGACACCTTGGACGACGACGACGAGCCAATCGAGCCCAACGAGCGGTCGGCAGCGCCCGCAGCACTTGCAGGCGCCACGCCCGTTGCGCTGTCAAGCGAGCCGCGGCCAGCCATGAACCGCAGCGGCGTTGTGGTCGTCGTGTGCCGCGCGTCCGCGCCCTTGGGCCGGCCGGCAGCATCGGCCGAGTCCGCCGACGCGTCCGACACGATGCGCGTGGTCATGGACGGCTGGCTGCGCATCGACAGGTCGTCCAGGTCGGGCGTGTGTGCGCTGAGGCCGCCCGGCGTCGGGGAGCGCCGGCCAGAGACCATCACCTCGCTGTTCTGGATCGAGTTGACCGACGGCGGGTGGTGCGGCGACCCGACGCGCAGGGGCGACGGGTCCAGCGGCGGCAGGCGGTCCAGGTCGCGCGTGTTCTCCATGCCGCCGACCGAGTCGATGCGTGGCGGCAGGTCCTGGGGCGGCAGCGGCTCGCGCAGCTCGATGCCGGCAATGGTCGTCCCCGCGACAGGTACGAACTGGATCCTGTCGGCGGGCTCGGCCGGCGCCTGGACGACCTCGAGCTGCGATGCTTCGGGAGCGCCGTCGTCGCGGGTCTTCTTGCGGCTCAGGCGGCGCGACAGGCGGCGGAATAGCGACGGGCCGTCGACACTGGCGCTGGCGTCGGCAGAAGCAGCCGCGGCGCTCGAGTCTTCGGCGGCGGCAGCGGCGACGGGCTGGTGTGGCGGATGGTGTAATGCAGTGCGTCAGCGTCTCACTGTCGCATGCGGCAGGGCAAGCGAGGCAACACTCACGGCAACGGGGATCGGGGCGTGCGGGAAGCGCGGCGAGTCAGCCGTGCTCGGCCCGCCCGTGACAGGCGTCGTCGGGGTGCTCGCGGGGCTGGAAGAGTCGGCCCGCGGCGAGTCCTTTGATCGGCGGAAGCTAAACTTGCGGCGCATCTTGGCAAACAGGCCACCCGAGCCGCCCGACAGCGAGCTGCGGCGGTCGTCGTCGCGTGGTCTGCCCTCGCTGCGGGCGGGCGAGACACCCGAGGCGAGCCAGGGGCTCTGCGTCGCGGGCGTCGCGAGCGCGGGCAGCGCGGGCGGCACGGCCAGCGAGCTGCCGATGTTGAGTACCGACACGGAACGGAACGTGCGCAGGCGCGCCAGATCGCTGGCAGTGCCCGACGGTCCCGCACCGGGGCCGTCCGAGTCCGACGCGTTGCCGAGGTTGTGCATGGACATGGACGGGTGCTGCAACTGCTGCTGCTGGTGGAATTGGTGCTGCTCGAAGTGCTGCTGCTGCTGGAATTGGTGCTCGAAGTGTTGCTGCTGTTGGAACTGGTGAAGCTGGCCTGCGGGCAACGGCCCCGCCTGCATCTGCCTGCGGCGGACCATGAGGCTGTCAAAGTGCTGCAGCGTCGCGGTGGCGCCGGGCTGGTGGCCAAAGACGCCAAACTCGCCCGTGATGGTGCGGGCACGGACGTGGCCCATCGGGACGACCTCGGCGGGCACAAAGGCATGCGGGTGCTGCAGGGCGTCTGCGTGCGTGCTGCGGGTGCCCTCGCGGCCCCGCAGGCGGTAGGCAGCGGCATCCGACAGCGAGCGCTGGAGTCCGGCCTGCTTGGCGGCGGCGCGCTTCATCGAGTTGGAGCGCCTGGCGAGGAAGCTCTCGCCCGGGACCGTGGGCGTCGCGCCGACATAGTCGTCGCCCGGGTCGGCTGTGCTCCTGCGGCGCGAGCGGCCACGGGAGCTGCCGCCAAAGCCCGCGCGGTCATGGTCGTCGTGGTGGTGGTCGTCATCGTCATCCTCGTCGTCGTCGCGGGGCAAGCCGGCCTCAATGTCCTGCTTGCGCTGCGAGAGGCGGCGCGAGAGCGAGCTGCTCATGCGGCTCGAGGTGGTGCTGCGGCGCTCGTGCAGCCGACGAGCTTCCTGCTCCCATCCTCCAGCAGCGGTGGCTCGCAGGCCGGCGGACTGCCGCCGCCGCTCTCGTCGTCGCTGCTGTCGATCCGCGCTGTTCCTCGACGCTCGCTGACACCGACCTGCTCGTCCTGGCTGCTGCTACACCCGCTGCCAATATCCGGCGGCCTAAACTGCTGCCTGCCCGTGCGGCCGACCGCTTGCCCGCACGGCACTCCGCCGCCGCCGCGTACGCTTGCCCGCGCAGTACAGGAAGCAGCTGGACCAGGAGCGTGACAGGAAGCTTCAGGGCAGGTCCGGGAGCAGCAGCAGCCGCAGCAAGCGCAAGAGGGACCGCAAACACAAGAAGTCCAAGTCGAGCAAGAGGTCCAAGAAGTCGAGCAAGCGCGGGCGGTCCCGCTCGAGGTCACGGTCCCGCTCGCGGTCGCGGTCGCGGTCGCGGTCGCGGTCGCGGTCGCGCTCTCGGTCTGGCAGCGGGTCTGACGACTCGGACCTCTCCGACAGCGGGTCCGACCGCGGTCGGCACAAGAGCCATCGCGACCGCAGCACCGAGCGCAGCCGTCCTCACAGTCGCGAGCGCAATCGCAGCCGCGAACGTGCATCGAGCCGCGACAGACAGCGCGACCGCTCGCCCCGCCGCGAGCTTGAGGACGGCGAGCTTGACCGGACCGCGAGCCGGAGCAGGAGCCGGAGCAGAAGCCCCAGCAGAAGCAGGAGTACGGAGGTGCCCGCTGGCCGGCACCGGCGCGGCAGCAGCCGCGATCGCTCTCGAAGCCGCGATCGCTCTCGAGGCCGCAGTGCGAGTCCCCATGCCAAGGTGAGCGATGCAGGCGAGATCTGACCCAAAGGCTGGCGGATCTGACCATTCCGTGCCTCCCGGCCCACAAGCGCACTCGCACGGAGCGCTCGCCCCGACGCAACATGAGCCCCGAGCACCGTCGCAGCGATCAATGAACACTTGCGGCCGCGTCGCATGCTCGCCCCCTGTTCATTGAACCGGCGTTGCGCCTGTCTCTCACAGCGGCTGGCATCAACTTCAGCCCTCGTAGAAGACAGGCAGCTCGTTGCCGGGCACAAAGACGCGCTCGACCTTGTCCTTTGTAATGATCGCGAGACGGATCGTGCCGCCTGATGAGCCGTCCCGGGACATGGCCAGCGAAACGGCTGCATGCGAGCGAGACGTCAGCACAGAGTCTCGGCCTTGTGGAGCAGCATCTGGCCAGCCTTACCGTTCTTGGTAAAGGCGATACACTCCTCGCGCGACATGCCCTCCTTGTACGTGGCATCGCAGTAGCCGTAGATGTACGACGAGCCCGAGCCGCCAATCGCAAACGGGCGCCTGTGCAGCGAGCCGCCGAGCGGGATCGAGTAGACCGAGGGGCCGTTGACGGCGTCCCAGCCGCCAATGATGATGCCGGCCATCAGCTGGTCCTTGTTGTCGTAGACGAGCCGCTGGAACATGTTCGCGGCGACCTCGACCGTGGGCGGCTGGCCCTCCTGCACGGTAAAGACCTGCAGGTAGTAGTGGACAATGTCGGCAATTGCCTGCGTGTCGGCCGCAGATCCGCTGCGGCAGCAGAAGATGCGGTCGTGGATCTGCGTGAGCTTGTCCGTCACACGGTTGGCTGGATGCGAAAGCGCTCAAGTGTCAGCGCTTCCTGGGGCTACTCATGGGCGAGCGGACGGAGAACAGCGTCGGTTGGCGTGGGGTCTGCGGCCGCGAGACTGCCAGCAAGAAGCGGCCGAGGCGCTCGACCTGTGCAGAGCCAGGGTCTGGTGCGGCGGCTCGTCGCGGCGGCGCAAGCGCCAGCAGTCGCCGCGGAGCAGGGGCCGGCGCAAAAGAGAGGTGGGCGGGCACTTGCCAATGTAGGAGCCCATGGTTGTCCGCGAGTCAGCGCCGACGACGACGCCGTCGGCGAACTGGACAGCCATGATGGTGGTCTGCGAGAGCGCGCACGATCGTGCGCGAGCAAGGGTCAGCGCGCCGGGGGGTCGCGCGCGAGAGCGGCGCAGCGAGGCGTGGACGGGCTGGCCTGCAGCGGGCCGCACTGCAGCAGCGGCCCGTCCGCCCTGCGCGCTGCCCGCCGGCACAGCGCTGCGCGGCCGCGGGCGGGGCGGGGGGCACTCACGCCGAGGTTGACCTCGCCGGGCTTGAGCGACGGCGCCTTCTCCATTTCTTTGTCAAGGTGCGAGGGGCGGTTTCGACGTCCTTTCAAGCCCGCCCGGCGGCACACAGGCCGGACACGCAGCGAGATGCGGCCGCCGATGCAGCACCGCAGCGCTGGCAGGATAAGAGGAGGGTTTATTTCCAAGGCAGGTGGCTTCATATCTTGAGCGCCTGCACCTGGCGGCCGTGCGAGATGGCAACAAAGTCGGTCAGGACGGTCGACCAGGATAAGTTGTTGATCTCGGCCGGCGCCTGGTACGCCAGCACGGGATCTCGGATGCGCTTGTGCTTGGGCATGTGCGTGATGTCCCAGACAAGCGCGTTGCAGTCATCGCTGGTGGTGCAGATGTGCTTGCTCGAGTGCGGTGCCCACGCAATCGAGCTGACGTTGGCCGCGTGGCCGTGCAGCTCCGTGACGGGGACGGCGGGTACGCGCACGTCGAGGATCAGCACGGCGTTCGAGTCCTGCTGGAACGTCGCCAGGTAGTTTGTGTCGAGCTTGTTCCACGCGAGCCTCATCAGCGAGCTGGGCCGCCCGACGCCTCCCGACGGCGATGTGCCCGATGGCGTCTCGTAGATGATGGTCGAGTGGTCGAGCGACCTGCGACGGGCCCCATCGCATCAGTCAACAGCCGCGGGACGGCATTCACGGCGGTCGAGAAGCGCCTGGCCCACCGCAGATCGAACATGCGCACAGATCCGTCGGCGCCGACACTCGCAAAGACATGCACACCCTTGGAGAAGGCCACGTCAAAGACCTCCTTGTCGTGAGCAATCAGCTGCGTCTTTGCCTGCTGCGCCTGGACGTCCCAGACGGTGCACGTTGTGTCGACGCTGCTCGTCACACACAGCGAGGGGTCTGTGTCGTTCCAGTCGAACGAAGTCAGCGGCGCGCTGTAATCCTTCTTGCTCTGACGACACACGGATGCCACGCAGTCGGCCGGGCGTCAGCGTGCAGGCGGCAGGCAGCAGCAGGCAGACGCTGCGAGGCCGCACCCTGCGCATGTTGACGAGCGAGCCTCGGGGGATGAGCTGGCGCTCCTCGAACGCTGGAGCGCCGACAAAGCCGCCCTCGGGCCGCTCGAGCTCCACGTCCATGGCCTCGTCGGGGGTGACCAGCTCCCAGATCCGCAGAAAGTCGCCGCTGGTTGCAAGCAGATCGGGGCCCAGGCCCGTGTACGGGCTCCACATGAGCTTGGTGACCGGATAGGTGACCTCGGTCTCGGCAGTCTTGACAAAGTCGCCGTTCTTGTTGAAAAGCTGGATGATTTGGAGCTGCGCCGCGCAAGGCCGGGCGGGCGGTGCGGCGGGCAGGCGGGCACGCAGGCGCAGCGG
>JADGIZ010000301.1:0-16359 GCA_027604665.1 Polyrhizophydium stewartii | reverse complement strand
GGCTGGTGGCAGCCGCGCGAGGGCGGCGCGGCGGCGTCGGCACCGGCGTGTTGCGGATACGGGCGGCGCGCGGGGCTTTTTTCGTTCTCTGGCCGGCACGACAGCAGACCGGCCGACCGACACATCGACACACCGACCGCCTCCCATGGACGTCGTGCGCGCGCTCGTGCGCGGCGCCACGCGCGGCCCGCTGACCCCAAAGCACGGCAACAAGAACTACTACAAGGGCACCCGCAGCGGCCGCATGGGCCACTGGACCAAGCGCGGTGTGCAGCCCGCCTCCCGCAGCGTGGTGCTGCTGATCTCGCGCTGACGATCCTCGGCCACGACGCAGGCCAGTACATCATCGAGCCCTGGCGGGTGCGCCAGTTCGTCGTGCCCGAGCTGGCTGGCTTCCAGGTGCGCTCATTCCCGCGAGCGCTAGCCGCCCGCCCTGCGTGTGTCGCCGCAGCCTGCTCACCGCCCGCCGCGCAGCTCAAGCCCTTTGTGTCGCCCAAGGCCGACGACGACGTGCGCAAGTCGCATTCGCTCGTCGACTACTTCACGGCCCCCGAGTCTCTGGACCCACAGCTCGCGCAGGCATGCCTGCAGACCGCAGAGGACGCCTTTTCCAGGATCCGCGCGCCAAAGAAGAACACCTACTTCCCGGGCAAGCCGCGTGCTCACAAGCCCAGGATCCTCAAGGAGGTCTCGTCCGTCGCCCCCGTTCCCGCTGCATGACCTGCTCTGGCCCCGGCACCGCAAAAATACGATCGTTTATTGCCTACAACGCTTATCGGCTCGAGTCTCACCACATAAGCACCGCTGCGATTGCAACGCCGGCCATCCATGCCGCCGCGTCCGCAATTCTGCCTCCGGAATATGGCCGACCTCCATCAACGGCAGGCCTCGCCGCAGGCAACCCGACGTCCGGCAAAGCGATCGGCGGGCTGCAGTCAACCGCCATTGGCGCGCCGTCGTTGTTGAGCGCCTGGACGGGCGGTTGGCTCATGTTGAGGTCTCCGCTGGACGACAGCATGCGGTAGCTGCGCACTCTCGTGACGGTCGGCGCGTCTGCGAAAGGCGGCCGATGAGCGATCAGCCGTGCCCGCCATATCCGCATGTGCTCTCGACTCACATGCGCCGCCCATCGACGTCAGCTTGTCTTCGCGAGCGTTCAGGAACTCGTCCAGCCAGGCGTGCTCTGTCGACGGGCTTGGTCGGCCTGCTCGTGCTGTCACGCTCTGGACCAGCTCTCGCGTGCCTTGCTCGCCGAGCTGGATGCACGAGTCATAGATCTGCCCGATCGTTGCTGCCCGCGCTGTCAGAGTTTGCGTGTCGTAGTCGATCCTTCTCGCTGGCCCTCATGGCATCCCACCTGCAAGTGTGACCCCGGCGCTCTGCGCAAGCGCCTGCGCCGGCGCGAGGTACATTCGCACGAGCGCCTCGACCTGCGCGCTGCGGAATGCGTCTTTGGAGGAGGCCGCCTGCCACGCCGCGCAGAATCCCTCCAGTCCGTCCGTCGAAGACACGAGCGATCCGGGGCTTGCAGCGAGCTTGGCAGCGATGCGAGCCAACGACGCATTGAACGGCGTAAACTCATTCGGAGACGCCTTTTGGGTGTAGAGCTCAATCACCTTGCCTGCAGACCCCGTCCCGGTCGTGAACTGGATGATGCCTGCGGAAAAGCCGTGCCCGTCTGCCAGCACGACGCAGGGGTCGTACTGGAAGCTGTCCGGCCACCGCGCAGGCGTGAGCACAACATCGTGGTGAGATTTGTGAGCAGAGGCGCCGCGCACTCTTGGTGGCTCGTCTCGTAGACGTTCGTGAGCTTGAGTATCATTGTCGTCTGGCACGCATCCGTCAGAAGCGAGCCGCAACTGGCGAGTGGCAGGATAGACGCAGCAACCACTGCGTTGCGCGCGGTGATGGCGGTGTGACGCATGGCTCATGACATAAACCCGCCGTCGAGACGGCTTTATGGCCGCACCGCGGAGCCGTGGTCGTTGGTGCACATGGGCACGGGCTGATGCTCGCTCCTGTGTGAACAGCATGACGCGAGCCTGGGACGACGACCGCAGTGTCACACCTCTGCACCAGGCTTTGCATCGGACCTGTCGTCGATTGCGGTCGATACGGCAGTGTCGGGACAGCCGTATCGCCGGTGCAATGCTGTTGAGTGGTTCCGACTTCACGTGAAGAAGACTCCGATTGTGCCCTGCGAAGGGCTGCGGATCCATTCGACCGGAAATCCATCCGCGAGGCTGGCTGATCGCTGCTCTCGGCATCAGAGCCAGACCTGCAAGAAGGCGCAATATATATTAATGAGACTGTGAGGAGGCTGCGGGATCTGCGGCCGCATTTCAAACGAGGTTCGTATCCACTGCGGCTGCATTGGGAGCCTGAAGGTCAATCGCAGATTCGTGTGCATGTGCTGGCGCAATTGCGACAAGGTGGCTCCGACGCTGCCCATGGCGGCCGTGTGCACCGTGGTGGTCCACATGCGCCGTGTAAGGAGGGAGAGTTGCCGTGCTCGCGCGCGGCGATACGGCCGCATCGAACGCCGCGGGATCCGGCCGCTTGTGGCCCTTGGAGACACCGTTGACTGGTGGATGCTCGGCATCGCCGCAAGGCGTTGTGGCTTCCTCCGCAGTGGCCTCGAGGCCGTCTGTTCCATCGCGAGCCATCTCAGAGCCGCGCCGCAGCTCGCGCATCTCGCGGCGAGCTTCGATGTCGCCGTTTCGCTGTTGATGCTCGCGCTGCAGCCGCCGCAGCCGGCGAACATAGCACAGCACCGCAAGTGAAATGATGACGTTGAGCAGCAGCACGCCGCCGACGATCGCCTGTCCCCGCTGCGAGGTTAGCCCCCCATCTCTTGCAGAGCGCAATCGCCGGCTGCAGCGCACCACCCAGAGCCTCAGCAGCATGTCGCCGCGCTGGTTGACGTCGCGAATGTGGTCCGCCTGCTGCGCTTGAGTCGACGTCTGCGGGCCCTCGGCGCCCGTTGGCGATCGAGCCGACATGACCAGCGGGACACGAGCGGCGGCTGCGGCAGCTTTTGTATCTCTCCGCGGCCGCGCATCAACATTCGGCCGAGGCCAGCACGTGCAAGTGCGGCCAAACACCGGAAACCTGCCGCGGGCGGCCAATCGCGACCGAGCTTCGCCGCACGCGACCGTATCGCTGCATCGCCGCATTCATTCCTCGATCCCGGCCGCCCGCGCGCGAGGCGCTCACTCGCGCCCATGGATCCGCACTCTGTACAGACATGTCCACTCGCTGTTACCCCAGTTGCTGCGGATGCGCAGAACCACGGTCTGGACCTTGGTCTGCAGGATGCGATGCAGCGGAAACACCTTGAGCGACTCTTGCACCGGATTGAACTCGAACTGGCCGAGCAGCAGCCCCGCGGGGGGTGGCCCACGGCGGCGGCGTTGCGGCGGTGTCTGCTGCTGGCTGGAGATCGCGCCGCCTTGCTGCCCCGCAGCCGGCTCGCCCTGCTGCTCGGGTTCGACCTCTGCCCGCGCCGCCGGATCGTCCAGGTCCATGCGGCCAAAGCGCTGGGTGTCCAGCACGGCCCAGAGCTCGACGAATCGCGGCGCAGAAACGTGCCGACCGCCCGACATGATTTCTTTTGGCACATGCTCGATCGTCATGTCCGTCGGTATAATCGGCAGCGCCAGCGTGATGCCCAGCGTACCCTGCGAGCCTGCAATTACCACAGTCAACATTTACCAGCATCGCATCACGAGCAGCCGGCGCAGGTGCTCACCCGCCATGCCCCAGCACTGGCCCACGCCCATGTCCTGCGAGATCGCCATCGATGGCGGCTTGGCGCTGTACTTGCGGGCTCCCAGGACCCACGCGATCGCGCGCAGCGATGGCGGTTGGAAGTCTCTCGTATATGTCGGCGACGTCAGGCCCTCGACGATCTGTGCTCCCGCGTTCTCAAGCGCATAGTCCGGTATTGCGAGCACGTCCGCGCGGTATTGCCGCAAAGCAGACGCAACAACGTTCTGCACAATGCCCTCGACTTGATCCTTCGTCATGGAACTGCCGGATGCGCCGATGCGCTCGCTCGCTCGCTCGGCATCGTGCTGCGAAAGCGCATCCACGCGCTGCCCCAGCATCTTGACGGCCGTCTCCGACGCCACGAGTGCGTCCCGCAGCCGCGTCTCGATGAGTTCTAGCGTCTGCTCTTGGCTCAGCACAACGCGGGACTCGATTTGTGCGTTGATCTCCGCGGCGGCAATCGCCGACAGTGCTTGCCGGTTCTTGTCCAGGAACACGGCCCAGTCGGGGCCTTGAGCCTGGGCCTTGGCATTCTTGAGAATCTGCTCTTGTTGCTGCTGTAGCTGCTGCTGTTGCTGCTGCTGCTGCTGCATGTGCTCGTCTAGTTGCTTCTGAACCTCCTCGATGTCGCTCTCGTGTCGCTGCGCCATCTCGTTGAGCGCCTGCCGCTGAGCAAGCTGCTGCTGATCGCGGAACTGCTGAAGCGCCAGGTGCTGCTGCTCGACCGCCGCCGAGGCTGATGCGATGGCTATGGCAGTCCTTTGGCTCTCCTCGCCGAGCTTGCGCTGAACATCGGCAATCTGCTGGAGGCGCTCGCGCGCTTCGTGCACAGCGCTCGATAGTGCCTGCAGGTCGCGCTGCATCTGCTCGACCTGCGCGGGTGGCCTGGACGAGGCCGCGCCTTGTCCCTGCGCCGCGCTCATTTGCGTCTCGAGCCGCTCGACCTGCGCCTGTAGTTCTCCACGCACTTGCTCGACTTGCGTGTTGATGAGCTCGCGTAGCTGCTTGTCGCCGACGCTCGTTGCAGACATCACGTCGCGGATCAACGAGTCGACCTCGGTCTTGTTGACCATGCCTCGCGCTGCGTCTTTGGCGATTGCAGTCGCATAGTCCTTGAGCCGGCGCTCAAGCGCGAGCATCGAGCCTGCCGGAATCGAGTCTGGCGACTGCTGCGGCTGCTTGCCTGGCTTTGCAGACGACGCCGGCGAAGACGGCTTGGCTCCTGGCGCGATCTTGGAGAAGCGCTGGTCGAGCGCTTCCCACAGCTCGGGCGGCAGCTCAATCTCGCCAGTAACCTCTGACCTGCGCGCGACAAGGAAGCCCGGCAGATCCGCAGACGACCGTATGGCATCAAGAACCTGCTTGACAATCTCTTCTCGGTAGCTGTGCTCCTGCAGCCGCTGGCGCAGCCCGTCAACGACATCCGTGAGCTCAATGATCTTAGCGCTGATGCGACGCGACGCATCAGACGACGCCGCAACGTCTGCCTTGCTCTTGACCGCCAGCTTCTCGAGCGCCGTGACCTGCTTCTTGAACTGCTCAAGCGCCTCAGCATTGCTTCGCAGCTGCTCGACGTGGTTCGCCAGCTGCGTCGAGTGTGCCTCGCGCGACTTGGCCAAGTCGCCTGCAAGCGCATCGATGCGAGCACCAACGGCCTGAAGCTGCTGCGTGAGCTCCTCACGGCCGCGCTTGGCCTCGGAGAAGCCCTTTGCCGTGGACGCCTGCAACGAGTCGTGCTCGATTCGCATAGCGGCGCCGAGATCCCGCAGGCCCGCCGAAACGGTCACAAGCGAGCGCTCGACCTTGCCGATGCGGCTCTCGAGGCGTGAGAAGCGAGACTCGAGCGACCGGGTAGTCGGCGCATCACCGTCCTTGGACTTCTTTGTGCCAGCAGGGCCACCTTGCGCGTGCTCGTCTTGCTCGCCCGACCCCGAGAACGTGCCGCGAATCGACTCAAAAAGGCCTGACAGGTTTGGATGCGCGGGCGAGGCGGTGGCATCCGGACTTGACGGGGCAGGGACCACATCCGGCCTTGTGATCTTCTCGGCGTTTGGTCGCATGGAGGCAAGATAGATGCCGATACAGGCCATGGCGGTGACGAGCCACACGTTGCGCCATGAGCGCAGGATCGACTCGGCAAGAGATAGGATGCTTGCGAGAACCTCCCATGCGAGCCAGCATACAAACATGAGTGGCTTGCCGCACATAAAGTAGAACGCCTTGGTGGCGAGCTTGGAGATGCCCCAAAAGAACACCCCGATTGCCGAGCCGATGAACGACACGACGGGAATCATTTTCTGCACAATCCACTGGTCGCTGAGCCAGTCGATGAATTGTAAAAGCGGGTTGGAATCTGCCCGACACGTCAGCTCCCCGAACACGCGTGTCCCTCGGTCGCGGACCGAGGACGCATACCTTCTATCAGCGGCTCCTCGGCAAAGATCTCGGGGAACGGCTGGTAAGCGCCACCGAGATACTCGTCGCCCTCATCGTCCTCGTTGTTGGAATCGTTCGCCCCTCTGTCGGGCGTGCTGTCCTCGCCAGAGCTATACTCGACTTCGACATCCCTCGAAGCAATCGTGACGCGGCCGAGCCAGGACTTGCCGACCCTTCGCTTGTGTGCGCGTGGGGTGAGCGCGGGCTGAGCAGTGGCACCGGAGCGGCGCGCGAGCGACGCCCGAAAGGGCGAAGTGAACGATGCAAAGAAGCTTGTGAATGTCTGCTTGGACGGCGTGTCCTCTGCAGCTGGTGCGGCTTCGGGCTGTTGCTGCTGCTCTTGCTGCTGCTGCTCTTGCTGCTGGAACGGATTTTCGGTCGAGAATGGACTGTCTGGGTCGTCGATGGCCGTCCGCGCGGTCGCGGCGGCAGAGTCAGAAGCAGGTAATCGGCGCCGCTTTGTTGAGCGGGTGTTTGCAGCCGGAGACGACGCCCACGCTGCCGCTCGCGCGATTGGCGCCGTGGGCGTCCTCTCGTCGTCGACGGCAAAGGGCGACGGCACCGACGAGGACTGCTGCCACATGTCGTGCTGCGGCTGTCGTTGAGCGCGCGGTGTGGACGGAGTTTCGCCAGAGGACATATGGTCCGGCTGATCGACATCCATGTTGTCGGCGCCTGGACCGTAGGTCCAAGCGTGCGAGTCGTGCTGAGTCTGCGCGTGCGCCTGCGCCGATGGTGCCGGATCTGTGTCTCTGGATCTGGAAGTGGATCTGCGTCCGAGCAACAATCCTGGCGCGACGCACGTCAACATGCGGCCCGCGAGCATAGACAACCCTGCTGCGGCAGCGCGCACAAGGCAGGCACATTCGCTGCGCGCGCTTATGTGAGGCGGGCGAGAAAGACTCACCGGCACGCTGAGCGGGTCCCGGGTCATTGGGGTCGAAGCCTGCGCGAGCCCCGTTGAGCGCCCTCGCGAGCATCACCGACGTCGAGCCCGCAGAGACATGCCCCGCGAGCACGGGCGAGAACAACGGCTCGTCGTGCCGCAACGGCGGGACGGACGTGTCCTCCTGCGAGTGCGCACTCGAGGGCCGCGACGGCACTCGGACGGTGACGACCGCAGAGCCGGGAATCAGCCGCTCCTCTGTCGCTGTCGCCGTCGCGCCGGACGCAGAGCGGGTCGGCGACTGCGCAGCTGCGCGGCGGCCGGGCGTGCGGGCCTGCTTGCGGCCGGGCGTGCGGCCGGGCGTGCCGCGGTGCAGCACCGCGTAGTCTGTGTCCGGGCGGGCGCGCAGGTTCCAGCGGCCGGAGCCTGTGTCGGTCTCGTTGCCGCTCAGCTCGTCTGCGTCGGTCGCGACGCTGCTTCCTCGGCTGATGTCTCTGCGGGCGGCGCCTGTGTGCCCAAAGGCGAGCGCCGAGCCGGCGCTGTCGCTGGCGCTGGCGCTGGCGCCAAAGTCGCCAAGCGTGCCGCCCGTGCGGCTGATGCTGCTGACGCCGCTTCTGCCGACGCCGCTGCCGCTCGCGCTGGTGCTCCCGCTGCTGCCGCGCGAGTCGTCTGGCATTGTGCTGGAAAGCCGCGTCCGGACTCGGACTCGCTCTTGCCCACGCCTGATGCAGATGCAGATGCGCGACGCGCATCACAAGCACGGCGGCAATCTGCCGCCCGCCGGCTGCAAGGGCTGGCGGAAGCCGCGCAGCCGCCGCTGGGCCTCGCGCATCCTCTTTGCACTCGCCGCGGCCGCCGTCCTCGGCACGTTCAAGATGCTTGTGGTCGTCAAAGCGCCACTGTGGCCGCCTCTGTCGGACGCGGTCGACGCCCCGTCCGCCAACACAGACGTCGCCGCCACTGCGCCTGAAGACAAGCGCACGGACTCGTTGGCCGATGCGGACAACTGGCACGCATTCCGCCGCCCGGAGGGCCACTCGGACCGGCGCGGCGACCGCGGCTGGGCACGGCACGCACGGTCACCCCACCCGCCGGGCCGCCCCTTGCGCGCACCCGACGCGCGAACCAGGACCTCATATGGCGGCCGGTCAGGCGGTGGTGGGGGCAGCGGCGGCGATGTTGGCGCCAACAACAACTTCGGCAGTCATGCCGCACCACAGCGCGTCACGTCAACCGCAGTCGTCGTCGCCAACACAAATGGCTCGTTGCAGCTCCTCGGTCCTCTGTCATGGTGGGCTCGCGCCACGTGCCACTCTCGCCGCAATCCGCAATGACACGAACAGGTAGCGCGCAGGGAGTTGGAACTTGATGCTCTCAAGTCCAGGCTAGAAGCGCTCCGGCACCAGCACCCCTCAAGCCGTGAGATGATGTGCTGTGCAAGACTCGCCTGTTGAATTGTGCGTGCATCTGACTCGTCGATCAGTCACTCCCACAGATTCTCTCGTTGCAATCGCACCCGAGTTTGATGGCAAATCTCTTGCTGGCCGCCGGAGAAGGATCGACAGGAGTAATGGCTCGCCGGTCTTTGCAAAACACACCGAAAACCGCAGCGGCGAGGGCGATGGCGGGCAGGCAGATGGCGGCGACAGTGGAGAGCAGGATGAGGAGCAGGTTGCCTGGGCAGCGCTTGATGTCTTGACAGACAACTATGACTCTGTCTCGTAGCCAGAGGTGTCCGGCAAGCATTCGAACAGGCCGCGCACCAAATATATTCTGCAGATGCTGACCCAATCGCCACCGCCTGAGGGGAATGTTGTGTGTTGGGGCATGTTGCTTAAGCGCGATGCAAGCCTTGAGCAGCAGGGTAGTGAGTGGGTGACAGGTCGCCGACCGCGACTCACACCACCTGGCGACGCGCAACTTGACAGCTGCGGCGAGCGGGGCGGCACCCGCCTCTGCTCGGGCGGAGCCGAAAAGCCGCGGCGGGAGACGCCTCGCTTCGGCGCACCGACTCGCAGGCGGAGTATCTCTGTCTGGATGCGGGACGCCCCGTGCACCGACTGCCCGCGCGTGCGGTTGCAGCCGAGACGACGGGGACGCGGTCGGCGACTGCGGCAACGGCTGTAGCACGCCCCCTCCCGCTTCGGCTGACATGCAGCGCGGGGAGCACCTGCCACGCGGCCAGCCCGCGCCGCGCTCTGTCAACCGGACGCGCGTATTTAAGGCGAGCGCTTGCCCCCAGCACACTCCGTCGCAAGAATGCCAAACATTCGGGGATTTGGTTGCTCGCTCGTGCGCCACAACGGCGTTGCCATTGCCGAGCACACTGTTGCTGCCAGCACCAGCGTCTTTGGCTCGATCATCCACAGCCGCGTCGCACCCGACGACGCCGGCCCACTGCCATTCATGGTGCGCATCGACAACCAAGGCCTCAGTCCTGCCTTCTTCGAGAGGCAAGGCACGGGCGACATTGCGCACCATGGCGCGCCGCAAGCAACGGCAGCCGCATGCAACGGCGAGCAGCAGGTGCCTGGCCGCGCCGCCGTCGGATCGAGGCTCTGCGTCGTTCTGGTCGTCGACAGTAGCCTGATGTTCGCGCACACGTTGCGGTCACCGACCGTGCGCTTTCTGGTCCCGGGCCGTCGCATCAAGCCGTACTCGGTCGAGTCTATGCGCATCGTCGGCGGCCAAACCCCGACGAATATCAGGGTCGAGCTCTGGCACTGCCGCGTGCGGCACGCTGCCGAGGGCTTGTCGTTGTGGACGAATGCGACGCCGTTCGACGCACAGAGAACCTTCCTTGCCGACGAGTGCGTACCCACCCCGCTCCTGCACCCCGCTTATGCGTGCCGCTGGTTTCACCCGTTGTGGCCTGCCGTTGTTGGTCGCAGGTGTCGTTGTACGGCTGATGCGCCTCGACAGGAGCGTTGCTGTCGCGACTCCGACCGCCGCACCTGCGCCTGCCCCGCAGGCACAGACACAAGGGCACAGACCCGCGGCCATGCAATTTGCCTCGCTCGAGTGTGAGCGCCTCGGCCAGCGTCCCCTGCTGTCGTTTGTCTTCAGCGCCGCACCAATCTTGGGTGAGTACCCGCACACGCCAACGCGACCGCCTCGATGCATGGTACTGACGGCGCTTGATCGGCTCAGTGCCGTCGATTGTCTGGCCCGACATCAACTTTCTCCCCCGCATCGACTCGAGTGGCGTGCTCTCGCTGCGGTCGCCCGCTCCGGTGCTGATGCGAGCCGTTCCATTGAGCGCCTCTGCGGCACAAGCATCCGCGGCGTCGGCGGTTGACAGGTCGGCCGCCGCCACCGCCGCTGCCACGGAAACAGCAGCAACGGCCGCACATGCACCTGCCAACCAGCCAGCCCGTGGGGTCTCGCTCCCGTCACTGCGTCACCTCGTCGCCGCGGACCCGGCGCTTGACAGCCGCCTCCATCAAGCAACGCAGCTCGCCCGCGGAGTCATTCAGGCGAGGTGGCCCGCACCCGTCGCAGCAGACAGCGCCGGTGCACAGACGCCTGCACCACGCCTGCGCCTCGATCGCCTGGGCTACCAGCACGTCTCGCCGCGCGACTCGTTCATCGGGCCCGAATGCATCTCGGTGGCCGCCGCGCCGGCTCCAACCGCCCCGCGTGTCGAGCTCCAGACCGTCTCATCGCGGCGGCCTCGGATCACGCCTGAGGCACTCAAGCCTGCCATACAAGCCATGCGACCCGTCTCCCGCCGCCTGTTTGAAGCGCCTGCAGCGTCTCCGCACACGGCCTGCACGCTAGGCCCTGCCGCACGGACTGGCCGCATCGTCAGGCGCCTGAACCTGGCTCGGTCTTTCCGCTTGCTCCAACGCCAGCGCCACAGCGCTCGCGGCCAGCAGCGCCCCCGTGCCCGCTGATCGGCCAGTCTCTCCTTCAAACAGCGTCTCTGTTGCTGCCTCTCTCCCATCAAGCCATCTTTGCGACACTCTTGCCCATGACACTAGTTACATTCTGTTGATGGCGCCGCCACCGCTGCCTCGCTGGCGTGGTGGCGAGCGCTGCACCTTCCTGTTCCCTCCAAGCGCAATTAAAAGACATGTGTGCGCTTCCACTTGCCGCAATCACGCCTGCCTCGCAAGAATCAGCGTACACAGCCCGAGATAGACAGAGCTTCCGATCAAGTCCTGCATCGCCGTCTCGAACGGCCCCGCCATGAGCGCCGGATCGATTTTGAGTGCGCGGAACAGCAGGGGCCCAAAGGCACCCATGATGCCTGCAATCGCGCTGTTGAAGAAGATTCTGCCGTGCGTGATTCGAGGGTCAGCAATGAGGTTGGAACTCAGCGCGAAGCTGCGGCGACGCACGCCATGCCGGTCGCCATGCCAAAGTCGAACGCATGAGCCCAGTTGGCCGAAATGCTCGCCAGTGCGATTCCGGCGACACCAGCAACCACAAGCGAGGCACAGAACTCTTTGAAGAGGATATCCATCACACTCCAGACGTCCGCGCCTGACGCGTGGCCGGTCGAGAGCGCGCGCAGCGTTGCCGTCGATGCCTGGAGTCCAACATTGCCTGCCATAAGCAGCAGGTTAGAGAGACTCCGCCCAATCCGTCATCGCCATGCAGGTTGGGCCTACCAGCAATCGAGGAAAGCACGGGCAGGAACGATGTGATCATCATGTTGACTCGGATCAGATCGTGCTTGGATGCAATCACGGCGCCGACGAGCAGCTCGAGCGATAGCGTTGCGATGATGGCCGGGCACCGGCTGATGGCAATCTTCCAGAAGGGCATGCTGCGTACGGACGCACGAGGCGGGTCGAGGTGGAGTGCGAGGTCAGCCATGGGAGACGCATCGCGCGGGATGTCAAGCTCACCTGTGCATCTTGGCCGCGTAGTCGTTGGACGCAATATACCGCAGGCGTCTGTGGACGAGCATGCGCACCGTGTCCGGGTCCTCCTGAGCGGCAACCATGCGCAGGAACTCCTGCTCAGGCATCTTCTCGATGCGGGTGCGAGACGGATGCCGCCGCCTCCCGGAACGGGGCTCGGTCCCCGTCTCGTCGACGACGGCCGACCGAGTATCGAGCGTGTCGAGCAGGCCCTGCTCGGCCTCCACGCCACCGTGCGCATCGAGCGACTGGCCGCCCGACGAGAGCACGCCCAGGTGGCTGCTGTCATCTGCGCCGACCGTGCCGGGCAAGCCGCCGGCGTTGGCGCCGAGCAGCTCGAGCGAGTCGCCCACGAGTCCCGGCTGGCCAGCGCGTGGCTTCTCCGTTGCGTCGAGACCCGCTGCCGACAGCCACGGCTCGAGCAGGCGGGCGGCCGCGGCGTGCGCGGGCTTGCGGCCGGCACCATCGGCGGGGTGCGGACCGCCGCCGACGCCGTGGGTCGCAGGGTGCTGCGCGGCGCCGGGTGGCTGCCCATGGGTGCGGCCAAGCGCCGAGTGCGACAGTGCCTCGAAGCCTGGCGACGAGGCGGCCGACGCCGACGCCCGCAAGGCCTGTGGCTGTAGCGGATGTAGCGGCGACATCCCCGGAGCCGGCGCGGTGCCCGGCGCCAGCTGCGTCCCCGCCAGAGTCGGGGCACCGGGCACGTGCGAGTCGAAGTCGGCGCGCCAGTCCGGAACGTCGTCCTCGAACGGGTTCTGCATCTTTGGCGAAGGCAACCGAGCCCCGATCGTGCCCATCATGCTCGAATCGGGACCCTCGCATCGCACGTCGAGCAAGCGGATCCGCGAGCCGCTCGGTTGGTATCAAGCAAGCGTCTCAAACTGGCGAACGCAAGCTTTATTGTGTGTGTGTGTAGGTGTAGGTGTGTGGGTGCCGACTCGCTTCTCCATTCACCGAGCAAGCCGATACACCAGCTGGAACTCGACCTTGCCGTTGGGCACATCCCGCAGGTCAAGCACCATGCGCTCCGTCTCCTTGCCCGAGACGTAGTACTCGAGAATATCCATCTGTAGCTGCGCCTGGCCAAGATACTCGTCCTCCGAATACGGATCATACGCATACAACGCAATCTTGATCACGTCGTCGAGTGTCGTGACAGAGAACATGAGTGACTGGTTCCACCGCGGGTACGTTGATGGAACGCGCTTGGACTTGGTGACTTGCTGGTGCACCTGCACAATGGCAAACACCTCGAGCGCGCGGCCTGCCGCATGCGCCCCCGTTCGGCAGTCGTGTCAGCTCTGTCCGGGCCATCGTTGCGCACATGTGGCCATGACGAGCGGTCCGAGTGCCTCATCTCACCTCCGCGCTCAATCGACCCGAGATGCGTTGCCTGGTGCAGCCGAACCTCGAGCGTGCCGATTGTCTGGCCGAGCCGCGTGGGCGTCAGGGCCGCCCCGCCAGCGACGCTCATGCGGCGCTTGCTCGCGGCCGTGTACGCCGAGATGGCCGCCTCGATCTGGTTGATCCACTGGCGCTTATCCGACGCCGACGCAGCGCGCAGCGTAATCACATCGCCTGCATCGATAATCTGCAGGCACGTCTTGTCGATCGCGCCAACGTCCTTGCCGGGCGTCTTGACGGCCTCGCGCACAGCCATATCGGCGATCATGAGCGGCTTGCGGTAAAGGCTCGCAGGCATGCCGTTGCTCGGCTTGGCCTGGACAAGAAGCAGCATGTCGTTGAACAAAAACAGCGACAACTTGCGGCCGCTCTTGTTCTTGGCCAGCGTGCCCTCGTGCAGGAACAGCCGCCGCCCGAGCATCCGCGTCTGTTGCGTCAGCTCAAGCCTGAAGCCCTCCTCTGGGATCGCCAGATCCACGGTGCGCGTAATCTCGCGCAGCTTGATCAGTGTCTGCCGCTCCTTGGTCGCCGCGTTGAGCTTCTCGAGCAGCTCGTCGCTCATCTGCAGCGCAATCAGCGTCGGCTCGTGCTGCGGGTGATCCTTGGGCGTGTAGTGCAGCATCTGGCGCAGCAGCAGCGAGTACCGCGTGATGCGCTGCATCGGCACCAGCAGGAACGACGACAGATCCAGCTTCTTGCACCGCGGGTTCTGCTGCTGGCTCTGCTTGCATCGCGTGGCGTCGGCAATGGGCCGTGCGTAGCCGGTAGTCGTGGGCAGGCGGCGGCGAGGGCACATGACCGGCGTGTGTGAGCTCCTCTGCATATTCATTGGCACAAACGAGACAGACCAGAAAGGGAGGCAAGGGCCCTCTGCGTCCATCAATGGCACGCAACAAGGTGCCTAGTCACGGCAAACGGCGCCGGCGTCGCGGGCGCTGCGCTGACCTTCAAAAATGCATCCAGGCTCGGGTTTTCCGAGCGCAGCTTCTGCAGCGCCTCGGACGCGTTGCTGAGGTTGCTGCAGTAGACCTTGTAGCACTCGAGGTCGTCAAGCTGCGCGAGTCGCGTGAGCTCTCACAGCATTTGTGATCACAGACACCCGGCAAAGGCTCACGTATTTGAGAAAGATCTCGCCAATGGTCTCGGCGGACTCGCCGCTGTCGTGCTTCTCGAAGTCGGCTAGGATGAGCTCGTTGACGCTGAGAATCTGGCGGATGTTGGAGAAGACGGCGCTGATCTGCGGGACCTCGTGCTCCAGAGGCTCAAAAAACAGCTGCTCGCACGGGCCCCACCACCCGATACAAATCGCACGCACATCAGCATCGAGCAGACACAAAAATACACAGCATCTGGTACCAGGGGAAGCTCCCACCTCGATCATGACGCGCAAGTCGTCAACATAGTTGCGCTCGGTCAGAATCATTTCCTGGCCGGCGTCGTACAGCTTGCGCTCCTCAACAGACATTGTGGCCGGATCGACGGCACGGGGCAGGTGCGGCGTCGAAGCGGGCTTGGCAGGCGTCGGCGGCTGGTGCGGCAGCTGGAAGTCGGTCGACACCGACGTGACAATCGCATATCCAAAGTGGCCGCCGCCGCCGCCGCCGCCGCCGCGCGATGTTCCTGTGCGGCTCAAGCTGCCGTAGCTGTCGGCAGCAGCGCCGTGCTGGAGCGACGACGGATCCGAGTCGGGTGCACCGGCGCCCCAAGTTCCGGTGCCATCGCCACCTGCGCCTCCGCTCGCATCGCCGTCGCCGCCCCGCTCAAAAAAAGACCCGCCGTTGCCGTCCGCCGCAGCCGTCTCGGAGAGGAAGTTGGCCGGCACAAGGCCAACCTGGCGCGCCTCGTTGCGCACCCTCCACCATTCCGGAATCGCCTTGGACAGAATGTCCAGCACAGAGTCCTTGTACACCGTAAGCTCGTCGTCGCGCTGCGCCGTAAAGTCAAACAGCACCACCGCGCGGCCAATCGCAGGCACGGTCGCATCCGTGTGGGCATCACTGATGCCGCCGCTGCCGTCGCCAGCAGAGAGCGTCGGGTCCGCGAGGTCAACAAAGTTCTTGGGCACCCAGCCCGACGCGCCAGAGGAGATGGAGCAGTAGAGCCACTCGTCCGCATCGCGCTCAACAACAATCACGTCGCCAACGTGCACCGACAGGTCTTCGCCGCCCGTGCCCTGGTAGTCGAATAGCACGCGCGCACGGCGGACAGGCGGCAGCTCCGACGACGGCGTCTCCTGCTCAATCGGCTGCGAAAAGATCTCTGCATAGGGCACAAGGCGGTCAGCAAAACCAAATCCGATGCAGCGAAATCACAGCCCGTCCATCGACCCATCAACACAGAGCCTCACCATTCGACGACGCAAAGATGTTGCTCTGGCGCTTGTTCTTGAGCGGAAGGAACGCCTCGACAGACTTGTCATTGACGACTTCCCACTCGTCCGAGGTCGACAAGGGATCATGAGCAACAGCAGCAGCAGCCGAGGACACCGACGGGCCAGACACAACTTCCGGCTCGCTCTCGCTCTCGGCAGCAAACTTGGACTGGATGACCTCGGGCGTGCTAGTGCGCGGGATCACGGGCTGCGCCGATGCTTGCAATGACGGCAGAAGAGGCGGCGGCGGCGGCGGCGGAGGGATCGATCCCGACGGAGCAGCTGGCTCAAACAGCGAGTCCGGCACATGCTTGGCGGCGGCCGGCTGCGCAGGGGTTGACTCAGGCTGCGCGGCGGGGACAGGCGCTGGGCCGCCGCCGCCAAAGAGATGGCCCATGCCGCCTTGCAGATCCTTGATCTTGTTCGAAACCTTGCCAACGCTCGTGACCGGTCCGCCGCCCACTCCAAGGGCAAACAGGTTGGGACCCTTGGCACCGACATCGGCCGGTGAGGGCTTCTTTGGCGCAGCGTCAGCCTGACCTCCTGCCGACGTGTTGCTGCGCGAGATGCTTTTGACGAGCACACTGCCGTCCGCGGCGGTCGGAGGTGGAGGCGGAGGC
>JADGIZ010000300.1:0-16377 GCA_027604665.1 Polyrhizophydium stewartii | reverse complement strand
TTTCGATGCCTGCAGGTTCGTGAGCGGCAGCGCGATCTGCGAGAAGTTGCGGATGAAGCGCCGATAGTAGTTGGTGAGGCCGACGAAGCAAGGGACTTCCTTGCACGTCCGCGGGACGAGCCACGAGCGGACGGCGTCGATCTTGGCCGGCTCGGTCGAGATGTATTGGACGAGACGGGCGTTCGGTGGGTGATGGGCGTGCGGCGGGCAGGCGATGGACAGGCAGCGCAGTGATGTGCTTGAATCACAAACCCGCGACTTTCCCAACTTCTTGCCATGTCGATCGTGTTCCTGCTCAATGCCCTTGTCGAGGGCGCCGTTGGCTCGTACCTGCTCTTAGGCGCGACGACGGACCTGGTGCCGCTCGTCGTCACCCCGAACGGCGACGTCTCGGGCCACAACGGCATGCTGGCCGAGGTCGTGGGCATGCGTGAGTGCGGTCGGCCGCCGCGGAGCGCTTCTGTTTGCTGACTCTCGCACCCCACGTGCCCAGTCCAGATCACCTTTGGCACCGTTCCCGCGCTCGTCGTCTGGTTGACGGGGGCTCCGCGCAAGGTCGCAATGCCCGTTGCGCTCGGCTGCCTGGCCTACCACGTTGCGCTCGCTGCCCGGGACGCCCAGCGGGTGATTACCGGCCAGATGCCGATTGGCCTGCACCCGTCGATGAACCCGCTGCCCAAGCGCGAGTCGCTGCCGATGCGCCTGCTGCTCGGAGCTACGGGCCTGCATGGGCTGCTCGCGGTGGGCTTTGTGCTGTGGCTGCTGTTCCCCGCGCAGGACCGCAAGCGAAAGGTCGAGTGAATGAATGCCCTTCTGCCGCGGGCCTGTTTGGTGTGGCGGTCGAGGCAGCGCCTGTCTTTGCCCAGCTTCCATGTCCATCTTCCTGGCCAACGCTCTTCTCGAGGGCGGTGTCGGCGTGCTCTCGCTCGCATCCAAGGTCAACCCGGCCCTGCCGCAGCTCTGGACGCCCGGTGGCACCAACGAAGGCCGCTACGGCATGCTGGCCGAGGTCCTCTCGTTTGGTGCGTGCCCGCCTCAGAGCCGCATCGGAGGTTGTGGGGGGGGGGTGTTCGACGTGCGCCACAACGGCTGACACCCGACCAGCTCTGGTCTCGTTCGGCGCCGTGCCGTCGTTCCTTGTGTGGCTCACGGGTGCCCGCCGCGAGAACGCCCTGCCCGTCGCCGTCAGCGCCGCCCTCTACCACACGCTCGTCACCGTCTCGACGCTTCGCCGGCGCTTCGCCGGCAAGGAGCTCATCGCACCGGAGACCCCCGTGCTCAAGAAGCTTGTGCCGCCCGCGGTGGCGGCGGCCATCATCCCCAAGGATCCCGAGCAGGCGCAGACCAGCACGGCCGTGTCCATGGCCGTCTCGCACGGCCTGATGGCGCTTGCCTTTGTGCGCTGGCTGCTCACCGCGGGCCGCGCCGCCTCCAGCTGAATACACACACCACTGTCCCCGCTCCGATCCCAGAGTGCAGGCACGTGCCCCAAAACGCGGCCATTTAGTTCGGAGAGACGCCGCGTCCGCGGCCGCGGCCACGCCCACGCCCGCGGCCGCGAGCGCTCTGCTGCGCCTGGCCCGGCCCAGGCTGCGGCGCGCCCTGCTGCGCCTGCTCCTGCGGCTGAGGCGCTAGCTGCGCTGCTGGCTGAGGCGCTGGCGCGGGCGACGGCGTCTGCGGCGCCGATCCGTGCAGCATCGAGAGCAGCTGCTGCGACGCCACCGCGGCGGGGTCGGGGTGCGGCGCTGGGCCGTGCTCGTGGCTGGGGGCGTACCAGCCGTACGCATCCGGCCCCGCAGGCATCATGGGCATCATGGGCGGCACCATCGGCATCGCGCCGGGCGGCATCGCACCCGGCGGCATCGCACCCGGCGGCATCGCACCCGGCGGCATCGCGCCGGGAGTCGCAAAGTGGTACGGATACGCCGGGAAGCCCGGATACGGCGGGTACGGGTAGTATCCGCCTTGCCACTGCATGTCCTGCGGCGGCTGCGGGTACGACGGGTGGCCGTAGGGGCCTGCCGGATGCTGCGGCGCGCGGTGCGCAGGCGCGCTTTCGTTCTGGTCGCTGGAGATCTGGAGGAGGCTCTTGAGGCTGTTGGTCAGCTGCGTCGTGTCCGCCTGGCTTGGCATGAACTCGGGCGCATCTGCGCGGATGCCGCTGCTGGACGACTGCTGCTTGAGCGGCCGCGGTGGCTCACGCTGCGTTTGCTGCGGCTGTGGCTGTTCAGGCGGAACATGCTGAGGTTCAGGCTGCTGCTGCTGCTGGGGCGGGGCTGATCGTGATTGCGGCCCACGCTGCTGGAACGGCTCGCCGCCAGTTTGCGAGCCACGGCCTCGACCACGACCTCTGCCCGCGCCGCCGCGAGACGAATAATCTCCTGGCTGCTGGATCTGCTGCTGATGAGCTTGAGGCTGCTGGATCTGGGGCTGCTGAGTCTGCTGCTGCTGCTGCTGCTGGGGCGGGGTCGATCGTGATTGCGGCCCACGCTGCTGGAACGACTCGCCGCCAGTTTGCGAGCCACGGCCTCGACCACGACCTCTGCCTGCGCCACCGCGAGACGAATAATCTCCTGGCTGCTGGGTCTGCTGCTGCTGCTGCTGCTGCTGCTGCTGCTGCTGCTGCTGCTGCTGCTGCTGTTGTTGTTGTTGTTGTTGTTGTTGTTGCTGCTGCTGCTGCTGCTGCTGAGCCTGGGGCGATCCCTGCTGCTGCGTCCGAGGGCGGAACTGGCCCTGACCTTGACCTTGCGATGGAGGCTGCGCCCATGCGTTTTGCGGCGGCTGCCCGTACGACTGCTGCTGGCGATACTGCTGGTTGAACTGCGTGCGCTTCTGCTGTTCGGGCGTAAACGACGGCCGTACAGACACCTCGACCTTGGGCGGAGGCTGCTTGTCCGTGAGGTTGAGGCACGCCGTGTGGACCACCACCGCGCCACGGCCCGGCGTGCAGCGGCCGTCCAAATCCAGGCCGCCCATGATCGCGCAGTCCAGCAGCAGCTCGAGAAAGTCGCCGTCAATAGCCACCACCGTGCCCTTGACTCCCAGGGGTACCTTGCCCTCGTCAACCGTCACCTTGACGCGGTCGCCGAGGTTGAAGGCCTGGTGCGCCAGGCGGAACTTGGAGTGATGCGGCTTGAGAATGCTCTGCGGCCTGCGGGTCAGATGGGTGCACTCTCGGGCCCACTGTGCACCGCCTGCACGCGGCATCTCACATGGCGTGGCGTGCCCTGAATGTTGAGCCTGCGCGCGGCACCGTCCCTGCCGTTGGAGGCGTCGCCGTTTGGCTGGGCTGCCCTCTGCGCCGTTGCGGCATCGACGGCAGCCTGGATCTGGTCGACACAGCTCTGAGCAACAGACAGTGTCAGCCGGCAACCACAGTGTTCGAAGCAGCGCACCGCGGTGCCGCAACACTCACCTTGGTGAGCGCGCGCGTCGAAAGACCAACTTGCACGAGATCCTTGACGCCCTGCGCACGCAGCCACTCCTTGAGAGCCGCGACCCGCGCAGCGGCCTCGGCCGGCGCGAAAAAGTCCGTGTCGCGGTGGTAGTCGCTCTGAGTGCGCTTCTCGATGCCGCGGAACAGCTCCGGAAACGCCCGCTTGTAGTCGCGAATCACATCCACCGCGCGGCGCGAGAACTCCCAGCCCTGCTCGGTCTTGCGGCTGTAGCCAAGCACCTTGCGGCTGCGCGAGTCAAACTTGAAGTTGAGACCCGCGTTGAAGCGCTGCTCAGACCCGCTCACGACCACATGCAGGCTCGAGGTGATCTTGGACACGGCCAGCGACGAGATTTGCAGTTGCTTGCCAACCTGCCAACCGGGCATGTACTGATCGTTGGCCTCCTCGCGCGCGGCAATGGCGCGCGTTGCAGCGCCTTCGCCAGACTCCGAGACGTCGACGCGCAGGTCAATAGTCGACGCCTGCACGTTGTGTCCATAGACCTCGCACGAGGCGCCATAGTACTTTTGCGAGAGCAAAAACACCGTCGACCCGACCGGAAACTCGACGTCGACGGGCGGCGCAGGCTTGTTCTTGAAGCGTGGGTCCTCGTACTGCTCGCCAATGACGATCGTCTGAAGCGCCTTTGTCTCAAGCGTCGGGCTGTAGTCCTTGGTCAGCGAGCCGTCGTGCAGGATCTTCATGCCTGCAGGGCAAGTCGTCAAGCTGTGCGTCAGTGCAATGTGCAGACAGCTGCTGAAGAAGCAACCCGCGGCGCACCCTGGACAAGCTGCACGACCACAACAATCTCGACTGGCCCGATGATCGTGCCGTAGCGGCGGCTGTAGAGGCGCTCAGTGGTCTCGCTGGCCTTCATAAACCGGTCGTGCGTCGGGTTGGTGTGCGGCGTCTTGATCACGCGCCGCTGACCGTCCGCCTCCTCGAGCGTGTAAACAAACATGTCGTCGGACACGGCCACGGCGAGGGCCTCGCGCAAGAACGGCCAGTCCACAAAGATCTGCTTGTATATAATCTGCAGAGCAACTTGCTCGGCGTTCATGCCCTCGAACGTGTCCCTCAAGGTCACAACCATGGTCTCGTTTCTGCACCCCGCTCGGCGAGTCAGCATCGGCACGCTGCTTCGGAGCAGACAATTAGGACTCACGTGCTCTCGGACATGAACACGTTCACGCCGTGGTAGCCCAGCGTGCCCGTGTGCGGGATCGTTGCAAGAGTCGGGAAGCCAGGAAGCATGTCGACGCCGGTCATGGCGCCGTCGCACAGCCGGTTGCGGAACCCGTCTGCGCCAGTCACGGGCAACACAAACTTACTCATTGCCGTGCGGCAGTGGTGCACGTCTGGAAACGCCGACGGCAGAGGCGACGGATACACGGTCTCTTCCATGGCTGCGTCGAACCGGAACGTAAGTGCATCGCCAAGCGAGTTGCGCTTCTTCTCCGCCTTGGATAGCAACTTGTACCGCGGAGTCACCGCAGCCAGCAGACGCTTCTCGTCAATAAAGGGGATCTTGACGACTGCTTCCCACGACGCCTTCTTGCCGTCGGCGTCGAGCTCAAACGACGACGGGTAAAAGTCGATGATGGGCGAATTGGGGTCGACAAGCAGGTCCTGCAGCGACGGCGGGATATGCGAGCGACTGAGCGCGGGAAGGACCCCCATGAGCTGTTCGAAGGGCTTGAACGGCGTGCCAATCTCAAAGTGCAGATTGAACTCGGCAATGTTGGCGAGATCTGGATTACACACGCATCGCGCAAAGGGTCAGAATAGGACGAGCACCGCGAGCGCGGCGAGCAGCACGCGCACGCACCGCTGATCATCGGGGCGTAGTGGTACGGGAAGAACCACCCCCACGACTGGACGCCTTGGTAGTAGTAGAACAACACCCACTGCAGGCCCTCGACGTAGTGGAAGATCAGCTCCCGCTGCTTTGCCTTGTCCGCAAATGCCTGTCCAAACTTGGACTGCAGCGTAGGCCAGCGTGAGCACGACAAGCGACAAATTGTTGCTACCGGGGCCGCCCGCATTGCAGCGCACCACATAAAAATCCTGCTTGTAGGCTTGGAAGCGCTGCAGGTCGATCGCGTCCTTGGAGGCGGCCGACGACGGTGCGCCGTTGGCCTCGCTGTTAGGCGTCACCGAGGCAACGTCGGCCGTGTCGTACTTCTTGAGGACGCGCTGGCGCGCCAAGACGCTCTCCTCGTCGCTCTCATCCTCGCTCTCGCCGTGCTCCAGGCGGACAAAGTGGCCGACGTCGCCATTGTCCAGATCTTCGGCGAACAGGAAGGTATGGAGCACGAGCTCCTCGCCAAGCTTGATTAAAAACTTGCGATCCTCCTGCGTGTAGTCGGTGACATTGACGAGCAACTCGGGCTCGTTTGTGCTTCCGAGCACAAACTCCTTGACTCGCGACAGGACGTCCTTCTGCGCCGGCGTGATGGCTGGGGCCAGTCATGTCAGGCAGCTTCTCGCGCGGCGGCATGCACATGCGATCGATAGATGGCACACGCACTCAACGACGACTTCTTGGGTTTAGGCGTCGTGTGCTTCGCGGTGCGCGACTTGGCGGCCGAAAAGTCGCCGACCTGCGCCTTGAAGTCCTCAAACTCGAGCCTGCCGAGTTCGTCAAAGATGAGCTGGCAGCGCTCCAGGTTGAGCACGCCGCTGTCGTTGATGTACCCGCCCGCCTTAGGGATCACGCGCTTGTAAACCTCGAACATTTTGCCCAGCGCGCCCTCATTGATGTGCAGGTTGCGCAGGTTGGGCAAAAAGTCATTCCCGACAAAGTAGCCCAGCAAGATAAAGTCGTCAATGACGCGCTCAAGGTTGTACTCGAACGGCATGCCCGTCTTGAGTGACGCAAACTCGAGATCGAGATACTCGCGGAACAGCGAGAGGTGCAGCAGGTAAAAGTTGATGCTCGCTGGCCCAGAGATGCCCGACGACTTGGACGTCTGGCGGCCAAAGGTGACTTCCTCGCGCAGCAGCGAAAAGTGCGGCTCGTGGCTGAGTAGGCCAAGCATGATCAGATCGGCGTCGAGGCCGTAGAGGCAGTGGCGCACGTTGGGCGAGTAGTCCGGGCGAGACTTTGCGTGGCGGATGTACTCCATGATCTTGTGCTCGCCCTCGCCGGGCACGTCATGGCCCGACAGAACAACCTCGATGCCCTGCCACGAGGCGTCCTCGGTCACCTTCTTGTTGATGAAGTACTTGAGCTGCTCTTGCAGACGCGCCATGAACGGCGTTCCTGTGTGCGGGCGAGACGGGCGAGCAGCGGTCAGCCGGATCGCGCACGTCGGACAGACACGGCGGCCTGCAGGCGACGCGCCGCACCGGGCGTGATGCAGTTGCTGTCAAACGGCGCTTCGTTCGGGATGGAGGCTCCCTTGCGAATCGCCTCCTGGCGGCGCTCCTCGGCGTCGAGCGCCGAGCGGAAGCGCCGTGCGCGCTGCTGGTTCATCTTGGCGCGCGGCGCAACGCCGTCAATGGCCATGAAGAACAGCTTCTGCGGGCGGATCTTGGCGTGGATGTTCTCGATGTACGAGAAGATATTCTGGAAGATCTGCTCCTCGGTGATGCGGAAGGTCGCGTCCTCGTCCTTTGGGTGCGAGCAGTTGTGGATGATGCCGTTCATGTCCAGGTAGAGGTTGTCTGTTGCGCCGGACCAGGACAGAGCGTCGCGAGGGCATGTCAGCGCATGTTCGCATGCACGAGCGTGGGCGAGGACACTGCGGCGGCGGCGGTCTGGCAGGACAGACTGCTGCGCCTCCGCGGCAGGTGACTCGGCCGCCTCGAAGGCCCCGAGCGTGATGACGCGGCGGCTCACCAAACTCGGGGATGCGCTTGGACGAAACCAGCTCGCTGCAGAACGGGTAGCGCTCGCTGATCCAGCGAAAGAACTGCAGCGGGTCGGCCCCGGGTCGGCACAGCGAGGCAGGCAGAGGCCGGCCACGGGGGGTGTCGAGGACGGCGCGAGCGGGCGGTCGGCGCGGCGGGAGGTGGGAGCGTCAGCGTTGAAGGCGCGGTTTGCTGGTCGGCGGCAGCCGGGGCACAGGCGCTGCGGTCTCTGGGCCAGCAGCGGTAGACAGGGCCGGCCGGGCACCAAGAGGGCGAGTGCGGGCTCGCCACTGCGGGCAGCGCCGCGGCGGCCGACGCTCGGGCACGTTTCTGGCCGGCGACGCCGTGTCTCTGGCCAGACCCGCCGCGCGGCGCGATCTTGCAGGGACAGCCGCCTCGGCCAGCTGCCCGGCCATGCCTCAGCATGGGCAGGCAGCGGCGGCGGCGGCGGCGGCGGTGCGAGACTGCGCTGCTGAGCCCAGGCAGTGGCGCGCATGTGCCGGGCCTGCACCCCCATCGCGAGCTGCGTTGCGGCCGACCTTTGGAACACCCATGACGCTGAGTGGGAATCACTGAACCGGCGGAAAGCCGAAAGGCTGCTCTTGCTCGCTGCCCTGGTTCCGACGCCGCGGCTGACGGCCCCCAGACGAGGGCAGGTCGGCCGGCGGCTGGGCGGGGCTGGTAAGCCAGGTACGGCACGCATGGCACAGCCGATCGACACCGCAGTAGGCTGGCAGCGCAGATATGCGACGATCGGGCCGAAATGCATGCCCGACCTCAACCACCCAGATCCCAAACACCAAGTGTAAGACCGAATGTCATTCGAGCATTGAAGGGCGGGAGCGGGGCGGGGAAAGAAAGCAAAATAGTGGGAAGCAGTGCGCGTGATCGGATGCCTAGAGCGACTCGACAAAGCGCATGGCGGCCTGCTTGACATGCTCGACGCCGTGCGCGTCGCCGTGCTTCTTCTCAAAGTCGAGGTACTTCTTGAAGAAGAAC
The DNA here is from genome assembly GCA_027604665.1 of Polyrhizophydium stewartii. Lineage (NCBI taxonomy): Eukaryota > Fungi > Chytridiomycota > Chytridiomycetes > Rhizophydiales > Polyrhizophydium > Polyrhizophydium stewartii. Next base: position 8,086 of record JADGIZ010000300.1, on the reverse strand, counting down.
TTCATCTTCTTGGCAGACCACTTGAGCGCGAGCACGCGCTCAAACAGACGGCGGATGACGGCGCGGTCGGCGGCCCGGATCTCCATGTCGAGGTAAATGGACCACAGGTCCGCGCGCTTGGGGCAGGTGCTCATCAGGCCCTCAAAGACGGTGCGTCCGCGCTCGGGCTCGCCGAGCTTGAACTCCATCTGCGCAAACTTGCTGGTCGCCTCAATGTGCTTGCGCTTGGGCAGGCTCTGCAGGCTGCGGGCTAGCAGCTGCCGCGCGGCATCCGGCTTGCCGTGCTTCATCAGGAACTGCGCATAGTCCATCCACACCTGCGAGCTCTCCTTGAACTTTTTGCACATGGTCTGGTAGAGCGCCGTGCAGGCGTCCACCTTGCCCGTGCGCTCGTAAATCTTGGCCATGTGGATGTAGATGGACTTGGCGTCGTTCATCTGCGCCGCGCGCTCAAACACCTTGGCCAGCGTCTCGGCCGTGCCGTATGTGTTCTCGAGGTTCAAGTACGCAACCCACACGTTGAGACGCTCCTGCTCCTCGCGGAAGTTGATCGACTTGAGCGCGCGCTCCGCCACCTGCCGGCCCTTGTCGACCTCGGCCATCTGCAGGTGAAAGACCATGTACTTGATCCACAAATACGAGTTGTTGGGCGAGCCCAGGAGCAGCCGCTCGTAGTCCTCGGCAACCTCGGGCGGATGGTCGCCCTCGACAAGCGCAAGCTCCTCGCGCTCGATGCGCTTCTCCTCTTCTGCCTTGGCGCGCTTCTTGGCCCGGCGGCTGCGCTTGCTCTTCTTGCCGTCTGCGTCGTCGTCCTCGTCGTCGCCGTCGTCGCTGCCAGAGGCCTCATCTGACCCAGACGCGTTCTCGTTGGCGACGTCCATGGACTCTTGCGAGTTCCACGAGAAGCCGTCAATGGCCAGCGGCGCAACGAGACCTGCAGCTTGCGCCATGCTGGCGTCGCCATCTGCATCGTCGTCGCCGCTGCCTTCCGCATCATCGTCCATCTCGACAAAGTCGCCTTCGCCGTCGTCAGCATCCTCGTCGTCGTCGTCGTCGTCGTCAGCATCTTCGTCGTCGTCGGACTCGGGCTCGACGTCCTCGTCGCTGGCAAAGACAATCTCCTCGCCCTCGATCACCTCGTCCTCATCCTCGTCATCGTCGGTAGCGGCCGCATCCTCGTCACCGTCGGCCGAGGCCATCTCCTCGTCATCATCGTCTTCGTCTCCGCCGCTCTCGGCGTCGCCCTCGTCAAAGTACGAGGCCTTGAGGCCGAGCGAGATGCGCTGCTTCGCCTTGTCGAGGCGAAGCACCACGGCCTTGACGGCATCGCCGACCGAGTACAGGCGCTCCAGGTTCTGCACGGGCTTGTCCGCGACTTCGGACATGTGGCACAGGCCCGTGAGCGCGCTGTTGTGCAGCTGGATGAACAGACCAAAGGGCTGGATGCGCTTGACCGTGCCGCTCATCTTCATGCCGACGGCCAGGTCGCCAAACTGGACCATGTGCTTGCCGCGCACGCCCACGACGCTGGGCTTGAGCGAGAGCTCAATCTGGCGCTTGCCCGCGTCGACGCCGAGCACGCGGCCGCGCACCAGCTGGCCGGGCTTGAACGCTGCCTTGATATCAACAACGTACTCGTCGGCCAGCTCGCTCATCTTGACGCGCGCGTGGATGCCGCGCGACAGGCTCACGAAGCAGCCCTTTTCGGAAATGTCGCGCACGTAGCCGGCCACAATCTGGTCGGCCTCAATGTCGCCAAACTCAAGCTCCTTAGGCGCCGTGGCGGCCTCGGCCGAGTCTGCCGCGTCCGCCACGTGCGACTTGCGCAGGCTGCACGACACGCGCTGCGTGTCTTGGTGCACCTCGAGAACGACGGCGCGCACGCAATTGCCCTCGCTGAACTGCGCCGTGGGGGCCTTGGCAGGCTCGTCGGCAAGGTCCGTCAGATGCACGCGCGCCTGCACGTGGTTGCTGAGAAGCAGCTGCAGGCCCCTGGCCGGATCGACCTTGGACACCATGGCGTTGACGGCCTGGCCTGGACGCCGATCCGAGGCAGCCTGCACTACCCGTGCAATGAGCGACAGCTGGATGACGCGCTTGGCCTCGTTCTTGCCCGTGACAAAGCAGCGCACGGCCTGGCCGACAGCAAAGTGCGCGGACAGATCGCGCACAACGTCCAGGTCCGCCGACGCATCGAGCGCCGCCACAGTACCCAGCAAGCCGCCGCCAATCACAACGCGCAGGTACTGCGCGTCAATGCTCTGGATCAGGCCAATATGCTCGGATCCGACGCCGAGGGTCGCAAGCGTGGGGCGGCGCGCGTCCGAGTCGGCCACAAGCTCATATGCAGGCAGCGCCATCTCGCTCGGACGCACGGTCAGATCCACGACGATGCTGGACGCCGAGTGTGTGTGCGAGATGGGCAAGAAAGAGTGAGTCTTGGTGTCGTGGAAGCCAACGACTTTGGCAGACACAAGCATGCCCGGCTTGAACACGCCCGCCAGCGGCGCAGCAGGGTCGGCAATGGCGTCCACGCCGTCATAGACCTCCGAGCCGTGGATGCGGCCATTGAGATTGTCGGCCAGACGCACATTGACCTGCGTCTCCTTGACCGATCGCACGGTGCCCTTGACGATCATGCCAATCTTGACGTCGTCGAGGCTTGCGATGGCCGAGTCAATGGGGTTCTTGATGGCACGCTTGCTGCCAAAGTCCTTGGCTGCGGGGGGCGTCTCGGGCTTGGCCGGCAGGGCCAGAATGCGCTGCTGCGCGACAGGGGCGGCCTTGACAAAGGTTGGCACGGACGCAATCTGCACTTGCGTGCGGTCGCCGACCTTGAAGCGCACAAACGGACCCGAGAGCGAGTTAGGCCCGCGCACGAGGCAGAACACGAGCGCGTGCTTGAGCTTGGGAACCGAGAGCACGGCATACTGATCCTTGACCAGCTCGACGTGCGCCTCAAGCGTTTGGTTGGCCTTGAGTGCAACCTGGGCCGCCGCGAGGTGGTCGCCGAGGGATGCCTTGGGCAAGTCGTCGGCAGCGTGGCCGAGATCCGCGATCTTGGTTTCGATGTCGTAGTCGAGCACGCGGCAGCGCACGGCAGTGCCAACGGGCAGGTCCTTGGAAGCGCGCGCAAGCAGACCGCTGCCACCGGACTCGAGGCGCACGAGGTGGCCGTACGGGATCGTCTTCTCGACAGTGCCCTGAATGGTCATGCCCAGCACGACGCCGCGATCAGCGGTTGCATCTCGCGCCGCGAGCGAGCGCCCCGAGAGCAGCGCGGCGAGTCGCTCCGTCTCGAGCGCGCGGTAAGCTGGCGATCCGGCGAGCTGCGAGGCCTTGAGGCTGAGCGTGATGCGGCTGGTCTCGGATTCAAGCTTGGTGACGAGGGCCAGCACCGACTGGCCGACCTGCAGAACATCCGCGATGCTGGCGACAAAGTGGTCGGCAATGTTGTGCACCGATGCGAGTCCAACAAGTCCGCCGGGAAACTCGACAAAGCACGACTTTTCGTGGATATGCCGCACAAAGCCCGCCAGGATATCGCCCTCGGACAGGTCCGCAAACGTCTTGACGCCGTCGCGCTTTGCCTGCGCGACCAGCGAGGCCTTTTTGGTGAGCAGCGGCGCGCCGCGGCGATCGGTGGCGTACACCAGCGCGTCCGTGAGCACGGCGCCCGTGTCGAGGGTGTCAAACAGCTTCTGAGCGTGCGTGGCAAAGTCGCTGAGGTGCGCCTTGGCGATCGAAGCCTGGCCAGCGCCCTTAACCTGTACGACGAGGGCCACGTCCGTCTTGGCGACGACGGTCGCTCGCACGAGCGTGCCTGGAGCCAGCGCAGGCGCATCGCTTGAGGCTGCGGCGCTCGCCGCCTTGCCCTGGGGCGGCGTGAGCTTGAAGCTCGCACGCATCTTGTCCTCGGCGGGATCGACGCTCAGAATGCGGCACTTGACGGCCTGGCCGACGCGGAACAGATCCGAGGGCGTCTTGACAAAGGTGTCGCTGAGCTCTGAGATGGGCACGAGCGCGCGCACATGGTTGTAGAAGGTGACGATGCAGCCAAACGACTTGACTGCGCTGATGATGCCCGTCGTGATCATTCCGACCGTGGCATCGGCATACGAGACCAGCGGCGGCAACTTGGAGCCCATGAGGCTCTTTTTGTGCGTCAACAGCAGCCGCTTGTTGGCCGCGTCGATGGCCAGGACGTGGAACTTGGCCGTCGAACCCTCGCGGAAAAGCTTTTCGGGGTGCGTGATGGTTGCATCCGACATGTGGCGGGTCGGGCACAGACCGTGGATCGAGTCTGAAACGGCGACAATCACGCCCGCGGGCAGGATGCGCACAATCTGGCCCTTGATCTCGGTGCCGACCTTGATGTCGGTCAGACGCAGGAAGGGCTGGCTCAGGATCTTGGGCTCGAAGGAGAGGATCAGCAAGTTGTCGCAAAAGTCGAAGCCGATGACGCGGCCCGGGTGCTCGGTGCCGGCACGGAACTTTTTGTCGATCTTGGTGGTGTGCGTGTCTGCAAGACGCGAGATCTGCGACGCCGTGAAGCCAGATCGCGTCAGCGACAGGCAGTGGAAGTGAGCCGATGCGCAGCACACGCGAACTCACGTGCACATAGCCGAGCTTCGAGTCGGAGAACTGCACGAGGAGGCCAAGGCCCGGGTCGACGCGGACAACGCGGACCGTCTGCGAGATCGCGCCGATCTCGAGGCCGTCGAAGCTGGGTGCTTGCCACGAAAGCAAGGTGGGCGACAGCGTCAGGCCAAGGACTTTGCGCTTGAGGTCTATGTAAAGCACACGAGGCTTGATCTGCGGTGCGCGCGGGTTAGGCCCAAAAGGAAAGCGAGCGAGAAGGGGGTCGGCTGGCGCACCTTCTGTCCCGCCTTGAACTCCGAGCGGAGGTGCTCGGCTCCGAGAATTTTTTGGTCTGGCAGGTGGAACCAGTCGATGGTTCCCTTGAAGAACTTGAAGACCGAGACGGCGACGCCATTTTCCAGCACATCTTCGATCTTGGCCGAGACGAGCGTGCCCGGCCGGATGTGGGAGAGCTGGGTGGTCTCGGAGTGCGCCATGGTCGTGGACGCAATGCGCTCCGGGTCAAGCGAGATTCGGATGGCGCGTGCGGTGGGCGATGCGTCTAAGATGGACGCCTGCAGGACTGAGCCGGCGGGGATCTCCTGGATTCCGCGGGCCTCGAGATACGCCTTGGCCTGATCGTTGCGCAGGAAGCCCGACGTGCCGTCGACGCCGAGCGAAACAACATATCCGTGGTCCTGCTTGGAGCCGATCTGCACAGGCAGCACCATGCCAGCGACGAGGTCGTCCTTGGCGAGGTCGGCGTTGACGGCGTCTGGCTTGAGCGTCAGGTCGATGCGCTTCTTCTTGGCCGCGGCAGTGTCAGTCTGGTCGTTTTCTTTTGCCGCTGCCGCGGAGGCCTGTCCAAGTGACAGGATCTTGCAGATCACGGGCTGGCCGATGACGAAGTAGTCGCTGAGCGACGGAAGCTTGAGATCGTCGTCCTTGGCGGCGCCGTCGCCGTTCTCGTCGTCGCTGTCGTCCTTCTCGTCGTCGCTGTCGGCAACAGCGAGCTCGACCATCTTGGAGATGTGCTCCGAGACCTCGGTCAGGGCCACGAATCCGGTGAGCTGGTTGGGCAGCGAGATGGACATGTCAAGGGCGTTGATCTCCTTGACGAATCCAACGACGCACATGCCGACTTCGAGGCGCTGGGGGTGGATCGCGGAAAAGGGCGTCAGCAGGGCACGGTAGGGGCGGCAAAAAGAAGCGTCTGTGAGCGAATGTGCGCGGCCCGGCACAGCAGGAGCCGGAGAGCGGGGATTGGCAGGTGCATCGAACCTTGTATGTGAGCAGCGAGACGCCGAGGGCGGACGAGTCGACCTTGGATTTCTTGGCCGACTCGGCCGAGTCGAGGGCTGCAGCGGCGCGCTTCTTGGGCCGCTTTTGCGGCGCCGGCGCTGCTGCGGCGGCTCCGTCATCGGCGTCCATGTCGACATCGCCGGCAGCGGCATCGGTCTGCACGACGGCGGTGTCAGCGGGGCCGACTTTTTTTCTTTTTTGTGGAGCAGATGCGCCGTTGGATGCGACAGTGCGAGCAGGCGGGCCGGCAGGCAGACAGGTGCATTGCACCGGACGGGGCCGTGCGAGCTGCGCGGTGCATCTGCGCCGGGCTCTGCACAACGAGCGGTGTGCGGGACACGGGGCGAGCGCGGCGGTGCTCACGGCAAAGAGGTCCTCCTTGACTCTGTCGGCGACCTCGCGATACTCGAGCGGGGTGAGCTCTGGCGCGCCGCCGCGGGGGAAGTCCTGGGGCGGCTGGGCGACGGGCGGTGCGGGCAGCCCTGCGGTCTTGCCCTTTCCAGCGGCATCGGGCGCGGAGGAAGCCGCGGTCTTGGCCTTGGCGGCCTTGGCCTTGGCGGCCTTGGACGGCGCCTTTGCGGCCTTGACGGGCTTGGGCATTCGGAAGTCGAGCAAAACTCGAACTTCACTCCGAAATGGCGTGGCGCTGCTCGGCGAGCACGAACGAGGGCCTGGTCAGGAACCTGCGGCGTGAGCGGGCGCGGGCCGCGGGCAGGGCGGGACACGGCAAGTGACGGCTGACGGCGGCGTGTGCAGAGGCGAACCTGTTCCAGTCGCCGCGTGTTGAAGCAGCGCTTCTTGCGGTGGGGCCGGCGGGCAGCGAAGGGGCGGCTGGGCGGCGGCTGATCGCGGCCAGGGCAGGTGGACAGGGGGCTGTTCGCACCGCAGTCGCCGTACGAGGATGCGCCGCAGACGGTGGGCGCGGGCGTGCAGGCGCCGGTGGGCCGAATGGCCGCTGACTGGGCCAGGGGATCGCAGATCGGCTTCCGGGCGACGATCAGCGCGCCGCACATGCACGCGCATGCGCTGGAGCTGCTGGAGCCGTTCCTGAAGCCCGGGATGCGGGCGCTTGGTGGGAGCGGCTGCTGTGCATGCGCTGTTCAGTGCGAGGCGCGAGCTGACGATCTGGCAGATGTGGGATGTGGGTCGGGCTTTCTGACAGCATGCATGGTTGGGAAGCGCGGGGCGTGCGAGCGAGGCGATGCGTGGGATCTGGCCGGCTGACGGAGCGGATGCAGGCGCACATGGTCGGCGACACGGGCAAGGTGGTCGGGGTGGACCACATCCCCGAGCTCATCGAGCTTTCGAGGCGCAACGTGAAGGCGCACGACGAGCGTCTGCTGACGGACGGACGGATCGAGCTGCGATGCGGCGACGGAAACACAGAGGGCTTTGGGGGCCCGTTTGATGCGATCCACGTCGGTGCTGCGGCGGCGCAGCTGCCCGAGAGCGTGGGTGCCGCCCAGGGCGACGATCGCAAGCGGATCTGGACTGACGCAGGCGAGGACGAGCAGCTGGTGGCGCAGCTCGGGCGGCCCGGGCGGATGGTGATTCCGGTGGGGCCCGAGGGCGACCAGGCGCTGTTTAGGGTCGAGCGGGACGCGGACGGGCGGGTGCACATGGAGCGGCTGTTTGGGGTGCGCTACGTGCCGCTTGTTGCGGCTGGCGGGCGACGCTGAGGCTGCTGGAGGGGATGGGGTATCGGCCGTCGAGGCGAATGCAAGCGGAGGGCGGCTGTTATTTGATTGCGGTGTGGATGGCTGTCTTGAGGCACTGGTTGACGACCTCGAGCAGGTGCTTGTTCTCGAGGGCGGCAGCCACTCGCTCCTTGTCGTTGAGCTGCCTGTTGACGGCGAGCTCGGACTGGTGCGAGCCCTCCGAGACGATGATGTCGACCTTGAAGCGCGGGGGCAGGGAGCGCAGCAGGCGCACGCGGATGCACAGGCCGATGAGGGTGGCCATGGAGCAGTGCGGGATGGTGGGGGTGAAGCGCACGACGACGTGGCTGTCGTGCGGGTCGACGCGGACGAGGTCGAGCTGGGTGATGTGCAGCTGCTCGAGGGAGAGCTGCCGGGACGGCGTCAGCGCGGCGGGCGGGTGCGCGGGCGAGCCGGCGGCATGCGCACCGGGTGCTCCGGGTCGTTGATGGAGCGGATCAGGTCTGCGCGGCGGCATGCGGGTTAGCGGCCGGGCGGCGGGCGGC
>JADGIZ010000299.1:0-16519 GCA_027604665.1 Polyrhizophydium stewartii | reverse complement strand
CCCCCACACACACCACCCGCAGGACGCGCTCGAGCGCGACCTCAAGCGCGAGCGCGCCAAGCAGGAGCCGTGCACCGCGTCCGCCGTGCCCATGGACCCACAGACCTCCTTGCGCCTCGCCCTCGAGCACGTCGCCACGTCGCCGTTCAACCCGGGCGGCCCGCACAGCATGGCCCTCGCCTCCCGCGGCGCCGCGGCCCTCGCCGTCGCAAACCGCACGGTGCACATGCAGCTGCCCCTGCGCGCAGTCACCCCGGGCATGACCCCCGTCATGACCCCGAACCTCACGCCCGTCATGACCCCGAGCATGCCGCCCTCGACCCTCGCCCCGGCCCTCATGCCGCTCGCCCACGGCCACCTCGGCATGGCGCACGCCTTCGCGGGCTCGATGCCCATCATGGGCAGCCCGCACCTGCGCGCCGTCGGCGGCCTCCAGATGCACATGCAGCAAAGCCCCATGCAGTACTCGCCCCACATGCAGCACCACTCACCGCATCTCCAGTACCACTCGCCCAACATGCAGCACCGCTCGCCCCAGATGCACAACTACACCGCTGCCAGTGCCCTCGTGTCCGGCGTCACCGCCTTTGGCATGCTGTCGCCCGCCCAGGCCGTGCGCGCGGGCAACGCCATACCCTCGCTCTCGCCAAACGACGTCAAGGTCGACAGCGACAACCACACCTCGCCAGAGCTCGCGACCCCAAGCCCGCCCTTTGGCGACGTCGAGATCGCGCCGGACGCGCAGCGCTTCAACACGACGGCCTTTGTGGCGACCATCAGCCCCTTTGACCAGGGCACAGACGACTCGACATTCATCAAGGTGCCCGACGATTCCCGCAGCGAGTCGCACTCGAATCTCGCCGCTGCCGCCGCGCTGGCCGCCGGATCGGCCTCTGCCGCGGGCACCCCCATCCTAACCGAGCCAATGGCGCACCTTCCCGATCCCGCGGCCGGTCCAGAGTCCACCTTTGAAGTCGTTCCCCGCGAGATGCTCGCGCCAGCCCAGCCGGTCACGCCGCCCGCGCGGCCGACTTCCGCAGAGCCGCGCAACTACACCTGTCCCGTCGCAACGTGCGGCCGCCAGTTCAGACGATCTGACCAGCTGCGCCGCCACGCACGCTCGCACTCGAGCCCAGCCAGCGCCAACCGCAACCAGGCGCCAACCAGCGCACATTCGGAGCCGGACACAGCAGACCTGACACTCGAGCCCGTCCCGCGGGCAGGCGCAGGCACCAATGCCTCGGGCAAGTCGCCGCTTGCGAGCTCATTCAAGTCAGGCACCGGACCACAAACATCGCCAAAGGCAGCCACCGCTGCTTCGGCAGCATCTGGCATCGCCGCGGCGCAGCAAGAGCAGCAGGCGCAGCTAGGCCTGTCCGCCGACACGGGCATGGCCGCGAACGCCCTGCCCGGTTCCTCCGGCTCGACGGCATCACCCATGGAGCGCAATTTGCACCAAAAGCACTCGGCCGGCAACCAAAAGACCTCCGACCACGCCCCCGGCGCGCAGCAGGACACGCACCGCCGCTCCGTCGAAAAGCTGGCGGCCCACGTCCAGCAGACGCCTGGCATGCGGACCCCGCTGGCGATGGGCAAGGCGCTCAGCGGCGTCGACATGATGATCGCCAACCAGACGCCCACAACACTCGCAACCACATCGTCCATCCTGCACGAGCCAGAGAACCCCTCGATGGGCCTCAGCGGCAACTTACTCGGCCTCGAGCCCAACGAGCTGCTGCATCCGTTCGAATCGGATGGATCAGGCATGCGCGAGCCGGCCACCTTCTTCTGAGCACGGTCAACAAGCACGCACATCTTGTTCGTTGCTTGTTGCCGTCCCCTCTTCTTTGTTTTTGTTCGCGCACCGGACGCTTGTCATCCACAAAAACCACCGATTCCTGTCCCTTGATCCTCTCCACCCCTACCTTTGCCATCTAAGCCACATCACCCCCCAAATGTCTCCATTTCGCTTTCCGCTTCTCTCTATCTCGGCTCGAGCCGAAAACGCTGTGTCGCATTTGCACACAGCGGATCACGACTGCTTTGCCAACACGCTTTTTAAAAAAACAGAAGCCAACCCAAAACACCAAGAGCCCTGTGCTCGCTCCGACAGCCAGTCGACCAGTAGCCAGTCCATCCTGGCGGTTGCTTATATTTCGGCTCGTTCACTCTGGGTTTCAAATGTCACTGGGCCATCAGCGCGGCGCTGGGCACCAGGTTCAGCTCCTTGAGCGTCTTGGCGCGGTCGGCGCCGTCGAGCACTTTGCGCGGGAACGTCTGCGACAGCTTGAGTTCGCGCGAGTGCGTCTGCTCGACCAGGAACTCGTACACCTTTTCGAGCGTGTCGTCTGCCTGGAAGACGTGCACGAATGATTGGCCGTTGGCGCGGATCTGGGAGTAAAGAGCCGCATGCGGTCAACATCGCGCTGTGCGGAAAGGCGCTGGAGCAAGCATGCGGGACTGCGCACCTGGATGCGGGCTTCGTTGTATGTCTTGGCGGGACCAGCCGCAGCGGCAGCCGGCGACGCAGCCGGAGCAGCGGCAGCCGGCGGCGCGATGCCTTGCGCAAGCATCTTCTTCTCCTCGGCCTTGCGCTGGCGCTCGCGCTTGTCGGCCTCGAGCTGCGCGCGCACCCGCTCGCGCGCAAGCCGCTCCTCCTCCTTCTCGCGCTTCTTGGCCTCAAACGCCTTCTTGAGCTCCACCTCCTCCATCTTCTCCTTGGCCGCCGTGATCTCCTGGCCCGTGCGGCGGCGCACCTTCTCGCGCTCCTTGGTCTCCTGGATCTCCAGCTGCCGCTTCTCCTCGCGTCGCGCCGCAAGCCGCGCCTGCAGCTCCTTGAGCCGCTCCGCCTTCTCCTCGGGCGTCAGCGGCTTGATGGCCGTTGTCGACTCGGAGAAGTTGACGTGCTGCGTGCGCATCGCATGGCGCTCAGCAGCCGACGCTGTGCACGGTCGTGCAAGAAGATGAGATGAGCTTGTAAGCGTGTTGATCCAGAAACGGCAGCGGCGGTGGCAGCGGCAGTCTCCGGAGCTCCACATCTCCCGCTCAGGCCTCTGATCGGCCGAGACTGGGGGGTGGCAAGCTGCGTTCATCCTCTGATCGGCCGAGACTCACAATCGCGGAACAGCCGCCCGCAGTCGTCGCACTTGAGCGACTGCGCCGTCGCCTGCTCCTGCGAGATCTCGCCCTCGTCGTCCGCGCCGCCCGCCGCGGCGTCAGATCCGCCCGCGGCGGGCTCGGGCATGTCGTCCGGCTCGTCCGCGTGCGCAAACAGCCTGCCAGTCGGCCGGTCCCGCCAGCCGAGGCCGTCGGCAGGGTCGCCGAGCGCGGGCCAACCAGGGTCAGCGCAAGCTCGTCGACAGGTGCACCCCGCGCCTGTGAGCCGCGGCCCAGCAGGGGCCGCCAGCTCGGCCGAGCAGTCGTGCGGCTACAGTCTCCCCACGAGCTGAGAGCCCCTCCGCCGGGGTCAACGAGCCCACGCACCAGTCCATGGCGACCTGCAGCCCGGCGTTCTTGGTGACGCGCAGCGCACGCTCCACCTTGGCGGGCGAGAAGCCCATGTCTGCGGGGTGGGGCCGGCAGCGCACGCAGCCCGCAGCGCCGATGGGCGTTGGTCAGCCGTGTGCCGAGTCGTCTGCGGGTCGCCACCCCGCGCCCCCTCGCAGGCGCGCACCAAGAAGCGCCTCCTTGTCGCTCTGGCCCATTGTCGCTCGCTGGTGATCTTGGCGGAAGCTCGCCACAAGTCTCGAATCGCCGACTCGACCACACACACACACACACACAGGCCAAGCCAGGATGCGAATGGTGCTTAATTCAAACGATGCGAGTGCGGATCGTGTTGGCCAGCATGGCCAGCTGGCTGACAATCTCGGTCGTGACCTGATCCGTCGCCACGTCCGCAACGAGGTATCCAAGCACGTCCTTGGTGTCCAGGACCTGCTTGCCGACATTGTACGCGGAAAGAATATAGTCGATTTCCCGCAGCACGCCGCGCACGTTGCGATGCATGCACAGGATGCGCCGCATGCCCGGCTTGAGCGGCCACGCGGCCACGCTCGGGAAGTTGACCGCGCCCGTCGTCGTGCCCTCGGAGATGAAGCGCACAATGTGCTCGGTGACTTCGGCCACGATGCGGCGGCGGGTCTCGATCGTGTCGCGCGCTGCAATCGTCGCCGTCGTCGTCGTTGAGACGATGAGAAGGGTCAGCTCACGCCGCGGGGCTGCGCAACATCCAGCAACAGCGACGCACCAATGGCGGGAGTGAGGATCACGTTGCGCACGCCCTGTAGCGGCGTCGTGACCGTCTTGCCGTTCACCGCCGACTGTGGGAAGACATCAATGGCCGCGCCGGCAATGTGGCCCGACTTGATGGCGTCGGCAAGCGCTTGGTGGTCGACCTGAGCAGCATCGCCAGCACCTGTCAGCACCCCACGCACTCAAACCACCCTGCCATCCCGGCACGCCTCCGGCAACGCACCGCATCGCTCGACGGGTTGACAAGATAGCTGCCCTTCTTCATCTTGGCGATCCGCTCCTTGTTGAAAAAGTTGACGTTCTCGGGCGACGACGAGATGTTGATGGCCACATAGTCCGACTGGGCGAGCAGCTGGTCGAGCGAGTCCACGGGCTCGGCGCGGCCAATGGGCATGATGCTCGCCTCGTCGTAAAAGATGACCCGCAGCGACAGCGCCTCGGCCATGATGCCGAGCTGCGAGCCCGCGTGGCCGTATCCGACGATGCCCAGCGTCTTGCCGCGCACCTCGACACAGTTGTTGGACGTCTGGATGCGATCGGTCGGGCATCAGCGCGCGCTTGGGGCCGTATGGCCGCGCGAGCAGCAGCAGCAGCAGAGCCGCGAGTAGCACACACAAACACACACCTTGTTCCACTCGCCCGTGTGGATCTCGCGGCTGCGGTCGCCGATCTGGCGCGAGAGGAGGATGATGTTGGAGAGCGTGAGCTCCGCGACGCTGTGCTGGAACTGGTACGGCGCCGTGAAGACGGGGATCTTTACAGCGGTGGTGACAGTGGCCCCCGGCGAGGGCGGCGCCAGCGGGGGCGGCGGTGGTGGTGGCAGAGGCAGGCGGCGGCCGGAATATTTGTCAGCGGCCGGTGCCCCGATGGCGTGCCGAACTCGGCACGCGCCGATGCGATGCGATGGGCGATGGGCGAGCGATCGCGCCGTGGGAGGGGCCAGCGCCGCGGTGGGCCCCGGCAGGCCCTGCCGGCCGCACCGCACGGGAGTGCATGCATGCGTCCGGACCCGTATGCGGGCGGGCGGCCCAGCTGCGGCGGCCAGGTCTCGCGTGTGTGTGTGTGTGTGTCGCCAGCAACAGCAACAACAACTCACGCCCATCAGCTGCGCGGCCTTGAGGTCGACCTGGTTGGACTGCGGGCCAAAGATGCCAACGGCTAGCAGCCGGTGCGCCGAGCGCAGCACCTCCTCGGTCAGGTACTCGCTGTCACGCTCGCCGCTGGTGGCCCGCGCGCCATCCGAGGCAGGTGGGACAGGTTCACCGCACACGGTTAGCATGTGAACGTCGCGTGCGTCAGACCACGCCGCCGCCGTCGCCGCCGCCGCGGCCGAGGGGTGGGGAGGGCTGGCGAGCATCCGGGCGCACCTGAGGCACACGATGTTGTAGCCGGCGATGCGCTTGACGAGCTCGGCCTCGGACAGCTCGCCAAAGCACTCGTCGACCTGCAGTCAGATGCGCCGGGTCGGCGTGAGCAGGACCGCCTCCAGGCCGCGCGCGGGGCCAGGCGGGGGGCCGTGCGCCGCACCTGGTAGCTGGCGCGGTCGAACGCATTCGTTGCCTCGAGCGGAAGCGGGTCCAGCAGCAGGACCTTGGTCTCCTTGCTTCCGAATGGGCTGAACATCCCGGCCGAGTGTGGTGGTGGTGGTGGGGGCAAGATTTTGGGGCGGCGATGTCGGCGGCTGAGCCATCTCTCTTCAGCGCTGCACGCTGATCGCGCAATGCCGATGCGCCTGAGAGGCATGCGGCATTCATCAGAGGCAGGCACTTGCTGCCTCGCTATGAGTGAGCAGCCGCGCAGCTGGCTGATCGATGTTGAATCAGAAAGCGCCGCAGGTGTTCAGCCGCTCGAGAAGTTCACTCGACTGCACCGCCCTCGCACAGAAACCATATGCATTCATTCGCCCATCCTGGTGCCCGGTGTGGCGCCATAGGCCAAAGGCAGCTCGGGCTGCTACCTCGGCCGAGCATGCCAACACGGACACGTTCAAATCGCCGACTATTCCAACTCGGGTGGCTCCTCTGCATAATACTCCTCATCATCGTAGTCGTCGTAGGCGTACTCTTCGTCGTCGTCGCCGTTGCCGTCCTCCTCATCTTGGCCGTAATCGTCTTCGTCGTACTCGTCTCCTTCCTCTTGCTCCATGTTCTCCTCGCCGTCTTCAGAAAGCATATCCTCGCCAGCGGCTTGCTTCTGGGAAGATGGAAGTGCGGCGCGCACACGGGAAGTCGGCGCCGCATCGCCTTCATCGCCGCCATCGCCGTCGCCGCCTTCATCGTCGGCAGTGTCGTAGGCGTGATCGGCTTCGCCGTCATCGTCCTCGGCCTCGTAGATCTTGTAAAAGTCATCCGCGCCGTCGTCGTCTTCCAAAAAGATCTCATCCGGCGCAATGCCCAAGCCCATGTTTTGGCTGGCCTTGCCCGCGTGCTTGATGTCGTGCCACAACTGGTCGAGAAAGTCGGGCATCGCTTCGCCAGAGCTTGCACCTGGCGCGAGCGCTGCTGCAGTCGAATCCATATCCGATGGAGCACCAAGGGCCGCAGCGAGCTCAGAGGCTCGGCTCGCAGCAACGGCAGAGGAGGTGGCGGAAGCAGCAGATTTACCCTTGCCGCTTGAGCGCCGGCCGCGGGTTTCTGCCGACGACTCGACGCCGCTCATATCGGCCCGCGACGTTGCCAATGCGTCTCCCGACAGCGGCCCGTCCACGTCCATGATTTTGGTGGTGAACCGTCGCTGCCGCTCGCGTTTCCTCTGCGAAATGAACTTGCGCCCAATGAGCGCGTTGATGCGGGTCTTGACGGCCATGCGGATCTTCTCCAAGTGGCCCTCGATGTACCAGCCGTCGCGCACCTTGAGCCCGCTCGTCAGCATGCACCTCAGCAGATTGTGCACCCATCAAGGCGTGCGGCGCTCACGTCTGGCTCTGCGCGGCAGTACCGCGCCGAGTGGATGAGATTGCGCATGTCCGGGTCGGTCACATCGCACATCTGAAAGAGCGCCAGCGCATTGTACGTCTGGCCGTCAAAGATGTGCGACGTTCTGCACCACGCCAGTCAGCACGCACCGTCCAAGCCACAAACGCAGGCGAGAGCACAAAGAGAGCCATGCTACTTCACCTTGATCGCTCGCTCGGGTCCGGCTCGCGGGTAGAGGCGATGGCGGTTGCAGCCGCAGCGTCCTTTTTGGTCAGGACACGCTTGGCGCGAGTGTACTGGGCCTGCTTGACGGCGCGCAGATCTAGCGTCTGGAACACGCGCGAGCTGCGGTCCGCGCGTGGGTCGAACCCGTACCGCACCCATGTGCTGCGCCACGCGCCGGTGGCGCAGAAGTAGGCTACCATAGGCAGAGCATCCTTGAGCATGTCGGTGCTGTAGTCCGCGATTTCGATGTTGTTGATGAGCGCAATGCGCGTCCAGACGGGCCGCTGCTCAAAAAGCTCGCGCAGGGTCGGCTCCAGAGCGCTCTTCTTGGAGACCCACGACGGCGCGTGCATGGGCACGCTCGGCGCGGTCGGATCGAATATGGGTGCTTGCGTGCGCTTGACCCTCGATTCGTTGACGTGTCTGAAAATTGGCCTGCCGGCCGGGTCTGTGCCCTCCAACTTGAGCTTCACGGCGGGGTTCTCTGTGTACCTGCGGCGGAGCCTGTCAGCCCGCGAATCTGAGAGATAGGGTTTCAACCGTTGGCGCAACGCAACTTGTACTCTTGCGGCCACTCGGAGCGCGAGAAGCTCGGCGGCGGAAGCTGATTGAGCTGGTCAGAGATTCCCTGCGTCTTGGTGTCGAAGATGGGCTTGCGGAAGGCCTCGACTGAGGGGCAGCATCAAGTCAGTTGGACGACAGACACTTGTGTCTCGCAAATGGCCAAACAGCGCACCATCAAGGTCCTGCATTTGATGCCGCAGCTGCACGATCGGGTCTGTGGGATCCGTCTCAAACTGAAAGTCGGCCAGGGCTGCACAGCGGCGCATATGGACTCCCAGTCAGCATGTGATACGGCGCAGTGTCCTACCAGAGGATGGGTCAGCCGCGCCGGCTCACCGCGGAAGCGGCAAGTCTTGGAGACGACGCCAGCCACACGATGCTCGATCGTGGTTTCGCCCGTGCGCTTGTTGGTGCGGCGCACGACCCGCAGCAGCAGGTTGGCCGTCGGGAGGATATCGCCCGCAATTGAGTGCATGAAAGGGTCGGACGGACAGAAGTTGAGGTCGATATAACCGCGCTCCTGGGCGAACGCCTTGGAGGAGCAGAGCGTCAGCACGCTCGCATGGGTTACAGACGCACAAAGCGCAGCTGCGCCGGCGCTGCTGACGATCGGCGCCATTCCGAGCGACGGACAGGCCCGGCCCACCTGCTGCACCCGCTGCATCCCGCCGAGAGTGAGGATGAGCTTCTCGGCTGTTGCGGCATATCCGGGGTGCTCGATGGCGTAGTAGGTGGCGTCCGGCAGCGGGTACGACTCTGCGTGAAGCTTCTCCGCTGCAGTATGTGGGCCGCCGCCGCCGTGGCTGCTGCTGCTGCCGGCACCCCCGCCGGCGTCCGTCCCGACGCCCGCATGCACGTCGCCGGCAGCCGACATTTGGTTTCCTCGATCTTGCGCAAACACCAATGGCCGGACACCCGGGCGCCGACGAGGCCGCGGCGGCGCAGGCGGCCGCCGACGCCACGCAGCAGCCCGCACACCACGGCGACCACGGCGGCGCAGACGCCGCATCCGGTGCGCCTGCCTACGCGCCCGCCAGGGGCCTGCGGCTGTCGCTCTCGCTGCGCGACCCAAGCAAGGACGAGGCGGCAGCGGCGGCGACAGCAGCCTTGGCCGCTGCGGGAGGAGCCCATGGCGACGCTGGTGCGGCATACGGGCGCACGCGGCCATGCGCGGCGCGTGGAGGCTAGCGCCGCTGACCCTGAGCACGCTGCAGTTCCCGCGACGCCGGCGCCGGTCAAGCGGCCGCACAGCGACATCAAGACGCCCGTCGTCGGCGAGCAGGCCGAGGACGGCGATGACACCATGGACGAGGGCGACGAGCAGGAGGATGCCGGCGACGCCGGCGACGCCGGCAGCGCATCGCAGCCAAGGCTCAAGAAGCTGCGCATCACCGGCAAGAGCCTGAATGAGGTGTGTCTTGGCCGTTTGTCCGCATTCAACCTGGATGTCGCGGATCGAGTGCGGAGTTGCCCGCACATTGCCATGGTCGAGCGACCGGGCGGCCTGCGGTTGAGCTGCCAGCGAGGGTGCTGACGGCACGGCGCTGGCGCTGTGCGTCGTCCCAGCAGAAAGCGGCACACACGGACGAGCCCATGGCCGGCGCGCAGACGCCGGCAAGGCGCGGCAACGACAGCGCTGCAGCTGCTCAAACCCCTGCTGGAGGGTCGCAGACGCCCGCAGACCCGTCATCGGTCAAGAAGACGCCCGGTATGCCCATTCCCGGCACGCTCAAGGCGCATTTTTGGGGTCTGTACACACGGCTGCTCGAGTACAAGGACAAGGAGTGAGTGCGACTTGGATCTGGGCGAGCCGTGCCGCGCATTGCTCGCTGACGCTTGTTCGGTGTTGCTCATTGCCGCTTCAGGACGTCGACCCGCGTCCTGGCCGACCACTTCATGGTGCCTCCCGATAAAGACGCCTTCCCCGACTACTATACCACCATCGAGCGGCCAATTGCGTTTGATCGCATCAAGGTTTGGCCACACGCCTGCGTCTGGACCGATGCCGCCTCGGCATGCTGACGCTCGCTCGCCGCGGCGACATACTCTGCTCGTCTGCAGAAAAAGATTGACGGCAGTCGCTACAGCAACCTCGATGCGTTCAAGAAAGAGGTGCTTTTGATCTTCAAGAACTGCCAGACGTACAACAAGCCCGAGTCGCAGATCTACAAGGACTCGGTCGAACTGCAAGAGTACTTTATCGAACTTGCCGACAGCTCGGCCGCGGACCTGCCCAACCCGACGGTGCTCAAGGCGCTCAAGCGCAAGTCTGAGCCCAAGCCCGAGCGCGAGCGCGAGACTTGTGCGTGGCCGCGTTCTTGGTCCGGTTGCTTGAGATGGAGGCCTTTTGCGCGCTGACTGTTCCGACGGTGCCTTTGCAGCCGAGCAAAAGAACAATCTGTTTGATGCGATCGCAAAGAACGACATGAAGCGGTTCGAGCGCCTGATCAAGAACTACGACGCCACAACCATCAACAACCTGGAGCAGGCCAACATGTTTGATGCGAGCTTCACGTGGGCTCCGATCCACGCGGCGTGCTACCACGGCAGCGCGAGGATGGTCGACATGCTGATTGAGCTCGGCGCCAACGTTGAGCTGGCGGACACGTGGTACGAAGGCGTAAGTTTGTGTGCGCTCTGCTCGGCGACTGTCATGCGCAGGCCGGCTGGCTGACTGTTGCATGCGCCAAATGCAGCGTCCGCTTGCCTGGGCCGCGTTTGGAGGCAACCTCAAGCTGTGCAAAACGCTGCTGGAGAACTACCGCGTGGACAAGTTTGCGCAGAACGTGTACGGGCAGATTGCGTTTGATCTGGTCGGCGAGAACCAGGACAACCCCGCGTGGGTTGCGCTCCTCGGCAACGTGGGTGCCAGAACATGCTAGTGCTGCTCGTGTTGCCGGCTTGGATGCTGACGAAACTGTGCTGCGGCGTGGTGCAGGACGAGCACAAGGCCAAGTTCAAGGTCGAGATGGCGCGCAAGGCCAAGGCGGAAGAGGCCGCCGCCAAGGCCCGAGCCGAAGAGTCTGCGCGCGCGCGAGCGCAGCAGCAGGCCAAGCTGCAGCAACAACAGCTCCTTCAGCAGCAGCAGCGCTCGCTCACGGTCAAGATAAGCAAGCCCGGCGGCGATCCCGGCTCGGTGAGCAATCTCAAGATCAAGCTGCCACCCAACGAAGCGGCGCTGCAGATGCAGATGCAGGCCAAGGCGGGCATGCACATGATGCACGCGGGCATGTCGCCCGGGCAGATGCAGACGCCGACGCCCGCGCAGCGCGCGCAGCTGGCGCAGATGACGCCGCTGCAGCAGCAGCAGATGATGGCGCAGTTTGGATCGCCCATGGCCGGGTTCCAGACGCCCGGGTCGCCCGCTGGCGCACTGGCTGCGGGCGGCAACCGCGCGCGCACGCCGCGCTTAGGTGGCAAGCCAGGCACGCCCGGCACCATGACGCCCACTGGCGCGTCCGCCGTTGTGGCCGACAACGCGTTCACGACGTATGCGGCATCGCAGAAGATCCAGCAGCAGCAACAACAGCAGCAGCAGCAGCAGCAGCAGCAGCAACAGCAGACTCCCGCAGCCAAGGGCCTCGCGACCCCTGGACTCGCTGCACAGCAGGGGCGGCCGCCGACTCTCACGGGGCCTGGCGCCCTGCAGACAGCGACGCCGCACGCGCCGACGCCGCAGCTGCAGCCGCACCAGATCCTGCAGATCCAGCAGCACAACCAAAAGTGCCGCGAGCAGCTGCCGCCGGCGTCGATTGTCAGCAGCGTGGGCATCATCGCCAACGACAATCTGCTGCAGATGACGATCCCGTTCTCGGGCGAGGACGTGGTCAAGGGGTTTGTGGCGAGCTCTGTTGTGGTGGATTCCAAGGTCCGCACGATCACGATGCGCGTTGTTCTGTCGAGCGCGGCAATGGCGTACCTGGCCAACACGGACGCACAGGGCATGGCGGCCGTCACGCCTGGTGGCGCACCGGTGCCGCCGACGGCAGCGGCGGCGGGCGGCAAGTCGACGCACCCGCACGTGCGCTTCTCGGCCGGCGCGCACCACTCGTTCATGATGCCGACGCCGACGCCGCCCGGTGCACCCGTGCCGCTCGTGTTCACGCCGCGGTTCGAGGCCCTCACGCCGCGCAAGAGCACCGTGATCCTGAGCTCCGTGACGCCCGGCAACGAGGCTGTGGTCGCGGGGTCCGGGTTCCCCGTCATGCACGAGATCCACGACTTTACGTTCCAGCTGCGCGATGGCGTCAACGCGGTCGAGATCAATGTCATTGCGTCGGCGGTTTCGTCGCTCGACCCGTCGGCCTATGTTCTCGATGACCTGTCGCAGGAGGTGCTTTTGACGTTTGTGCGGCCGTAGTGGGCCGGGCAAGGCCGTGCAGAGTGCCCCACTCTATGCAGAGCACACAACAAACGATGCACTTTTTTTCTTTCATTGCTCCACATCGGGCATGGTGTTGTTGGCGGACTGCGGCCGCATGCGCTGTTTAGTTGTTCCGAGAGAAAGTGTGACAGAAGAGCGGTGGGCGGATAGATCGGGCAGTGGCGCCGGGCATCACACCTTGAACCCAGAGTGGATGGCAGCAACGCCAAAGGTGAGGTCCTCCCATCCCTGGCCGACAACCGTGAAGCCGGCGTCCTGGATCATGCGGGCAAACTCGATCTGCGGCGGGAACTTGCGGATACTCTCGACGAGATACTCGTACGACGCGCGGTCATTGGCAACGAGCTGTCCAAGCACGGGGATCACCTGGAACGAGTAGAGATCGTACACGCTGCGGGCAGCAGACGCGCATCGTCAGCGCACACGCGGAATCCAGATCGGGCCTCATGGAGGGCGAGCGCGCGGGACCAGGGAGGCGTCTCTCACCCGCGGATGAGCGGGTTGTGCACGCTCGAGAACTCGAGGCAGGTGAAGCGGCCGCCGGGCTTGAGCACGCGATACGCCTCGCGCACCACCTGGTCGACGTTGGTGCAGTTGCGGATGCCAAACGCAATCGTGTAGGCGTCGACGGACGCATCTGGGATGTCGACGAGATGCTCTGCGTTGCCCTCGTGGAACGAAATGTGCGGGGCTGCGCGGATGCGAGTCGGGGGAGGGGAGGTGTGATCAGCACCGAGTAACTTGCGCATCCAGGCCTCGTTTGCAAAGGCTGCTCTCACAGTCGGCGGGATATCCCATCTTGAGCGCACGCTCGCGGCCAACTTGCAGCATCGCCGGGTTGATGTCGACGACCTTGACGTTGGCGCTGCCGAGGCCGCCGTGCCTGCTCTTGATGTAGTCGAGGAAGCGGAATGCAATGTCGCCTGCAGTCCAGTTGGCTGTCAGCCAACCCGCGATGAGGCCGCTGCGGGCTGCGGCTCACCCGTGCCGCCGGCAACGTCGAGCAGCTGCGTGGTCGGGCTCGGCGCAATCGAGCTGATGAAGTGGTCTTTCCACAGTCGGTGGATGCCGCCGCTCATGAAGTCGTTCATGACGTCGTACTTGTCGGCGACGTTCCGGAAGACCTCGCCGACTTTTGGGAGCGGGAGATCAGCAACCAGCGTGCGCACGGGCAAGCGCCCGACACGAGTCGGAGGCACTGGGGTGGGGCAGAGGCAGGTATGTCGCAGTGCGGGTATGCTGCGGTCGGTCCCAAGAGACCTGCAGGGACACGCCGGGCAGGGCAGGCACGCACCGAGCGTCTCCTTGTCGTCCTTGCGCACGGTGCGGAAGCCAAAGTGCGTCGTCTCGTCGGTCGAGCCGGGCGAGCCGGAGCCAGAGCCCGGGCCACCTGCCGCCGAGCGAGGCGGCACGGACGAGGACAGCGCGCGGATCGCACCGGCCGCGCGGGCCGCGCGCACGAGCGACGCGGCGGCCGAGGCCCGTGCCGCGGCGTGCAGGGCGAGCGGGATGCCGCGGTTCATGGTTGCGCGAGTCGCGGCAAGTCGAGTTGGCAAGCTGCGTTATTGAAGAGCAACCGCAGAGCCCCAGGCTTACATCAACTCTTTTGTAAGCTTCTGGGCGCAGGGCAAGTCTCTAGTTGTTCATCGTTAATAAGCGACTAACGCGGGGCAAGTCTGCCGCCCGCTTCAGCACGCCTTTCGTATTCATTCGTGTGATTTGAAGGAGGCCCCGTCGCTTGGTTGCGACGAGGCCCAAGTGCACTCGGCTGTCATGATCATCAAAGTCAATCAAGATTCAGGACACGGACGACTGAGGCGCATTGTAGGCGACGGTCACCACGGACGCAGAGGCTCTCTATGCAGCCAACCGGCCAACCGCACGCATTCTCCTGTCGCAACGACCAGCCGAGCTTGGGCCATCGTAGCTTGAGTGCTCTTGATTGCAGTCAAGCCGCGATGACCAGAAGTCGGTTGGCGGCGAGCGGGGCCGGGCGGGGCCAGGCGAAACTCCAAGTCCGATCATGGGGACTTTGCCCAAAAAGTCGGCTGTGGTTTTCAACATGTTTATGTGGCTGCAACAGCCGGCGCAAGGACAAGTGGGCGGAATGAAGACATGGCGGCTGGAGGCGGATCGGCGCTGCAGGCGGGCAGGCACGCGGCCCCGGCAGCACGCGAGTGGGTCGTTCGGCGGGCGGCCCAAAAACAACTTAATATCTGCGCGGCGGGGGCATGCGCTGAGCCTGCGGCTGCTGCTGGAGCGGCGCCGTGCTCGGGGCATCGCCGTGGCTGGACGCGCTGCGGCTGCTCGATGGATAGTACTGCGACGCCTGCTGCTGCTGCTGCTGCTGCTGCTGCTGCTGCTGCTGCTGCTGCTGTTGCGGCATCTGAGGCGCGGGAGACGCGAAGCGCGACGGGGCGTAGTTGGACGGCGCGTAGGTCGACGGCTGGTACTGCGACGGCGGGTACTGCGATGGCGGGTACGGCGCCGGGGCGTACTGCGACGGCATGGGCGGCACGGCCGGGAAGGAGCCCGCGGGCGGGGCGGCGCGGTGATCGTACGAGTACTCTGAGCCGACGGCGTCGCCGTACTCGCTGCCCGTGTACTCGCTGTGCACCGGATAGGGCTGGGGGCCGCCCATGGCGCCGCCGTACGGGCCGGCCGACGGGGCGGGCTGGTAGGCGTACTCGGACGTGGGCCGCACGGACCGCGCTCCATACTGCGACGGCGCCTGCGACGGCGCATAGCCGCTTGGCGCCGCGGCGTATGGCGACGGCGCGTATGCGCCGAACTGCTGCGGCATGGGCATCTGGGGCATCACGGCCATCTGTATCGGCTGCTGCGGATGCAGCGGCGTGTATGATCGCGCCGACGCCGTATGTCCCTGACTCGGCGCGTAGTTGCTGTCGAGGTCGACGTCGACGTCCGGCAGAGTTGGGCGCTGGGACATGCCGACGGGAGGGGCAGCCTTGCCATCGACAGCCTCTGCGCCCTGGGCCTGGCGTCTGCGGCTCTCCTCGATCTCGCGCATCTCGGCCTTGCGGGCCTCCTGGATGCGCTTGCGCGACTTGCGGCGCAGCAGCTCGCCGATGCGCTTGTCAATCTTGTGCACACAGTACTCCTTGAGGTTGCCGCGGATGGTGCAGAGCAGCGGGATGTACATGAAGAAGGCGATGAGCAGGAACAAGGCGCTGAAGATCCAGATGGCGACCGTGACCGTCGACAGCACGAGCGTGGCCTTCTTTGCGGGATCTGCGCCTGACGACATGGCCTCGCCGTATGACTTGACGTAGCGCACGAGTACAAAGTCGTTTGCAAACTTTGGGCTGTCGCAGGTGTCGAGCATGGTCCAGATGTTGATGGCGTTGAGAAACTGGCGCGGGAATTCAGCCAAGAGGAGACGCTTCCAGCCTGCGCGATACGAAGGCGCAGCACAGAGAGAGAGCGCGGCGCGGCGAAGGCAGCAGGGGGTGCAAGAGGGTCAGCTATTCGTTGCGGGGCTGGAGCCGCAGGCCGGTGCCAGGGCCGCCGCGCACCTTTGAAGCGGAAGAAGACAAAGAACGCAACGAGGTCCGTGGTCTTGCGCGAGTTCTGGATCTGCGAGAAGAAGCAGTAGTGCGGGTAGGAGCGGATGGTGTAGTAGCGGTAGGCGACCGTCGAGGTGAAGGCATATGAGATGTCGCGCGAGCGGACAATCTTCATGGCCTTCTTCCACTCGAAGATGAGCAGGATGAAGGAGATGGCGATGGAGACGGCGATGACGATGACGGAGAATGTGGAGCCCTGGTTCTTGAGCCACTTGCCGACCTCGCTCCTGGGGCCACGCGTGGCGTTGCATGTGAACGAGGTGGATCCGATGGGCGGGCTGTCAGCGGTCCTTGTTGTGTTTGGGGTGCTGCCGTCGAACAGACTCGTGACGGAGCCGCTGGCGATGAGCAGCGACAGGACGCCCAAGTCGGCCATGTAGACCAGGATAGACTTGAGGGTCACGACAAAGACAAACAGGTACGAGAACTGGCGGCTGAGCGAGTTGTCGATGAAGTCGTCGACGTCGACATAGTCGAACTTGTGGTCGGGGATCTCCTCGCGCTTCCACTTTGCGGGCTCGCAGCAGGCCATGGCTGGCGGGCGGGGCTTGTGGAGCTACGTGGGCGGCGGTGGTGGGGGGGGGGGGGGG